>QANX01006291.1:0-52238 GCA_003254975.1 Ochetophila trinervis | reverse complement strand
TATATATATATATATATATGAGTAATTCTATTTTATTTAAATAAAAACTGTCACTAAAAGTATATTTTTAGTAACAAATTTAAAAACATTATCATTAAAAATAAACTATCAATGACAATATTTTTATATTTGTTACTAAAAATATAATTTTAGTGACAATTTTTTTTTTAATAAAACGAAGATATACTCATTCTAGAATTTTCCTATATATATAAAAATCTATAAACTCCGAAACCTTGAGGAGCTTCACTGTGGAGTTATTCTTTTCTCTGACTTTTTTTTTTGGTCTTATAGTATTTGAAATTGTATATCTATATCATTGTGGCTTAATTTTATTTTGCCAATAGATACTCGTATGCTATTTCATGTGAAATGTGTTAAGAGTTTAATATGATGGGCCAAGAAATCCACCTTTTTTCATCAAAGTAAATACATATTATTGCCATAGAGAAAATGAAAATTTAACCCCATTCCCCAAGCCCTCTTCCCTGTTCTACACTTTTGAGAAGAGTACCTCAGTTGACATACCTTGTTTTACATAGCACATTAAGTGATCCTGAGACAGCAGAAAGCATCATTTTCCTGTTTCATCTGATGCATGGACTGTCTTTGATTTTCCACTCGTTGGAGCTGTGATGATAATTGAAATAAGTCCATGGTCGGTCCACCTGAGCAAGAAAGATGGTCCTTCGAATTTACAAAATCTGATCCTTGAAAAATCCCATCTGTGATATCAAAGTTGACAGCATCACTGGCATTGGAAATCAGTATGGGATAAAGGTGACTTCCATCCACAGTATTCATTCCTAAAGAAGGTAGCTTGTATGATACTGCACTTACTGATGCTTGTGAACGTGCCCCAATAATCTTTTCCGAGACTCGACTCGTGCTGTAATGGTTGCCAGGCATTAGCACAGGTCGAGCTATGGGAATTTCAGATGAGTGGCTTGAAGAGTTCTGAGATTGAGATGACAGAAGAGAGAGAGCACAGCCAGAACCTGAAAATCCCTGGATGTTTGTTGCTGTATTGAAAAAATTGAAATCTTCATTTCCTAATGTATTATTATTGTAAAAAGAACGTGGACCAGAATTTGGGCCTCCAAGGTCATTTGGATATTGACCACTGTTCTCACTAAAAATGCTCCCTGTAGCAGCATTAGCTCCACTTTTATGAAAAGGAGGGAACTGCTTTTCGATATCATATGGAGGGCAGAGAGATTTGGAATGGTGATGTCCGTTTGTTACCGGGAGGGTTGACAGAGGTCTATAATCAGGCCCATCTTCAACTTTAACACGCCTGCAAGAGTCATTTGTTGCATATATATCAGGATGCAAAAAGCCACCAGGGAGTATCTCCTGGCAAATAAAGGATGTAGTTGATAATGTAGTTCCCTGAAATCGGCTACCTGCAAAGCGAAGTAGATTTATCAATAAAAAGCCAACAAAAACAAATAGTATAGCATGATTGAAGCCGGTAACAGTAAGATTATCAAAATTGCGATACATGCAACTAGTCCTACAGGCAACTTATAACATCATCACATGCTGTCAGTTGGGCTTGGTAAGAACAACTGGTGAAGCTCATCAGATATCCATGTTTTTCCTGCTACCTAGGAACGGAATGTTTGTCTTTAATCAAATCAGGATAGCAATGCTACAATACACCTATGTCAATCAAGGCTATTACTCTCAAACCCCAAAATAGATGTTTCGAAGAAAGGGGATGTTAAAGAGAATCGTGAGACTTAAGCTTCACTTAAGTTGCATATACGTTTCAAAATCTGACTTTTCAAATTAGGTAAGTTGGGTTCTCACAAACAGTCATAGAGTTGCCTGTTCAAAAAATTATTATGCAATTTTTTGGACTAAAACATTAAGTATGACTTCTATTTAGGATTTTGTTTATTAATACAACATTTATGAAAATTAAAATCACTTAAAGAGACTATTCTATTTATATCGCATATAACCAATCATTCACACCCAGCTACTCATTGGCTGAGCTTCTAGCTTGTCATTGCCACGAAATCTGCAGCCAGTGGACAGGCTTGGTGTAACATTCCTCCCTTGTCAACAGTTTGAACTGGATACTATAAATCTCCAAAGCTTAAACAAGTGGTAGGACATTAAAAATAAATAAATAAATAAATAAAATTAACTTTTGAAAACAAATTATCAGCTGTTTTAGGACACATATTTCAAATTTTATTTGTTGGGTCAACAAGTATATATGTCATAAGAATTTTTGATATGAAATGCAACAAGAATGTGGTGTTGGTTAAATTTGATTAAAGTGCTATCTTTAGATTGATACAAAGTTCAAAATATCCAACATTTTGTCATATGATCTTTTGTATATCATGATTGATACTCATATATCAATAAAATTTTCCAATGGCTACATTTTCATATAATCGAGAACACGAAGGCATACACTGTAGTTTATTTTCATTTTCAAGGGCTATCTTCTGTGAAGAGGCATGCAGGGACTATTTAATATATATTTTCTGTAGAAAGAAAAATCAAGAAACAAACAATCGAGTAGAATTCAACAGATATGTGCATACGGAGAGGTGTCAAAAAATAAACCAAACAACTTCCAAAACGATGGAATCAGCTATTAAAGTTAAAGAAAGCTTTTTAAAGGTCCGATGGTCTAGCTTGGGCATGAGCTTTACAAAGGTTATCAAGCAACTTAGTTGAAGGGTCAAAAGCATGTGTGTTTTTCTTATTTTTAATAGTAATAATAACGTAACCAAATAACAAAAACATTTTGTTCGCTCTCTAATTTATCTTTAGAAAACAACTCACACCCCACTGACATTCAAACTGGCAAAAACAGAAAAGCAAAAATTAACAACAAATAACAAATTAAATCCATGAAATGAGTTGCCATGTGCATACAATTAAGGAAAGAAAGCTAAGGTAAAAATAATATGGACCATTCAAATTAGTTTTACTACCACTGTATGACTGAAGCAACCTCCCAGCTCTTCCAGAGTGAATTCCCATCTGAGGCTTTCTCCGACGCTCATTGTGCCCTGCAAGGCGTTTACGACAACTGCGCTTCCCATCATCAAATTCAGCCAGCAAATGAAACCTGAATGATAAAAAGCTAGCACATTATAGCAGTACTAGCATTCCTCACATTTGAACCCAATGAGTGTCTCGGAGCTAGCTTACAACTCTGTTCATATCTTACTAAGAGAAAAGGAAGGAAAAACAAAATAAAATACCAGTAATAGGTCTTATCTTTTTGTAAAAGAGCATATAGAAGTATAGACTCAATAGGGGGGAATAGCACACCAAAAATTTAAGCTATTGCAGTTGAGAAAAATCAACAGCATGTGACAAAAGAAAGGCCTACTTACAGCATCTACATGTTGATATTAAGTTATAAAATAATTCTCTTCCTGCACGTAAGAGATTAGACTAAACCAAAGGTATCCAAGGAGGATAAAGAAAGAGGGAAACATAAAAATGATTACTGAATAATGTGAAACATGAAGGATATAGAATGAGAAAGTACTATTTAAAGAAAGCTATGTCCTTGAATCAAAAGATCCATTATGCTTTTAAACAGGCGAGTCCTATAAGTCAGGGAAAACAGCACAACTACCAGAAACATCTCTACTGGTTTTTTTAGTGGCTTTCATAAAAGCACCCGTCTTCAACTTGTCAAAATTATGCAATCGAAAAATGATAAAAGATAAATAAATAAAAATGTTCACCCTTGGAATACATGACCAACCTGCTACATTGCTGACAAAACCTTTGTTCTATGCCGTTCACAATAACTTTGGCAGTCTTTGAGTGAAGCTCACAAACTTTATGCCTCTTGTGGTAATCCTTAGATGAGTTGAGATCCTTGTTACAACCATAAACTTGGCAGAAAGCAGTCTGGGGATGCAACCCTGAAATCCGCATTCTCTTCGGAGGTGTAGAAGACTCCAACGAAGACAAAACCAGTGCTCCATTAGAAAATTTAGAAGTCTGGACATCTCTGTGATCTGTAATATGCCCCAATTTCAAGTCAATGAGTAAAGAATCCCTACTGTTAGAGTCCAAAATAGAGCTTGAAAGCTTTGAAGTGGAATCCTCTTCTCCAGAAAATGAGCTTGTCATAGTATGATTAACATTTTTCTCCCCACAAACCTTGCTACTTAGAATATCACCGAAAGAATCAATGGATAATGGTTTTCCAGTCATTTCAATATACTCTCCAAATCCATGATTCTCAATAGCTTGTTGACCAGGTACTAACATGTCGTTGCCAAAAGTACAAGGGGTTTTCACTTCCCAACCAAAAACTGCATTTTTACTTCTAGCAAGTGAATTAAAAGCTGAAATTGTTTCTTCTGGAACAAAACCTTTCCCTTTAGATACATAAGTCCAAGACTCCATTCCAATAAACGGGATTACAGTTTAACAAATTCTAAACAAACCCAATTCAAATCATAGAAAGAAGTTCTAATTTTGTTTTCTAATTTTTAATTTTTTTGTAAAACTTTCTGCCCAAAATCAGGCCGAATGAGACAGAGATGATACTTTTTTAGAGGACACCATACACAACCAACAAAAGCTATTCTACTAAGCAGAAGTACAAGCCACAAAAAATTTCCACTTGAAGCCCCAAAATTCAATGGAATATCAATTCCAGAGCATTCCAGCTGAAATTAATAAAAGAACCCATCAGAAAAGACCCAATAACAGAAAAATCCAAACAGCTCAAAAACACCAAAAAAAAAAAAAACAGATAAACAAAATTGTTAGAACACCACGTGAATTTGATCAAAAACATAAAATAAAATAAATAAAATAAAAAAGAGTAAATATGCTCAAAGGAAAGACTTGGGTAGAAAATACAGAAGCAAAAAGATGCAAAAGAACACAGTTCAGCTACTGGATGGGAAAGCCATGCAGTGGCTGAAAAAAGGAAAAACCAATAGATGCTCAAGTGATTTGTCTGTGCCTGTGCCTGTGCGTTGTGTGTGTGAGAGAGAGAGAGAGGAGGGAGAGAGAGAGGGTTTTCACTAACCAGTGTGTAGTGGAAATAGTGGTATTATGATGCAGATAAGGGAGACAGAGCTCAGTGCGAAAATGATTTTAATGTGTCCCAAACTCCATGGACGAGCTTGAGCTGTGGCTGCTACTGCTAGCTTTCTACTTTGAAAGAGGAAGAGAGACAGACAAACAGACAGAAAGAGAAAGTGTTGCTACAGAGTTCAGCACAGTGAAGAAAAGTTTTTTACTTCATTTAGTTTAGCAGTTTATATAAAAGCTCAAGACTTCCTTTTGCTTTGTTTATTAAAAGTATAAATACTCAAAACCCCTATAAAAAAATAAAAAAGTTAAAAAAAATTGCGTTTTTTTTTTGGTAGAAAGAAAAACTTTATTGTGTATAATTATTGAGGATATCAATTCATTCCAATTTAAGATTCATATTTAGCCACAGCTTTTCTACCAAAACAAAATCATGTGTTATGAACTGTTAATGTTTTATATCAGAGCATGTTAAATCTTTGTTTATTTTAAATTTATATGGAAAAATCTACATGAGTTAATAAAATAACTTATTTCATGTTTGACTTTCAAGTCATATGCATGTGAAGTTCGTGTTGTTGAGAATGTCTGAATTATTAAAGTATCGAAGAAAAAAAAAAAAACATTACCAAGAAAAAGAAAAAAGGAATGAAAAAAAAAAAACACAAGTTATGTCTGGGTGGGCTAACTGGCAAAGCATTCTCGCTATAAGAAGATTCATCTTCGTTTTCTTACCCAGTATCTTGTACAGTAATACTGATTGAGTATGTTGGAAAAATATGTTCAAAAAGTAATGTGAATGGAAAAAGGGATTTTCAAAGTTACGGTCTAATCATACTCCTACATAGCATTTTTCAAAAGTTATAATTTCAATTCCGAAATCAGTCGATCCTAGCATATTTATTTATATTTTTTCTTTCAATAGCAGCTAAATAAAAATATACTAGTAATTATATATGTCAATCAAAATTATAAATATATTATTAAAAATTTAAAATTAATTTAAATTAAACTTTAAAAATTTACTGTTGAAATTAATTTATTTTAAATATAAAATAAATGTGGTTTAAATGCTTGAACTTTTTCTGCCCATAAAATCCTTCTAATTTGTTGAGCCTCACTGAACAGCAAAATGATGATAAAAAAAAGTATAAACAGTTAATGTGATTAAATTATTATAACTAGAAAGTAAAATTTATTTATCCAAAATCATATATATATATATATATGTACATATATGAGTTTTCATCATGGATATGGTTTATAGCAATTCCACTAAGTTTCAAATATTTGTTACTTTTTTTTTTTTGATCAAAATTATTTGTTACTTATTACCACATAATTAGTGGTTGTCATCAAACATGATAAATATCAACATTCAAATAAAAGTGCCCCTATAGGAAGATAATAGAGCTGGCTACAAACCATAGATGTGTATTGTCATCAGAATCACTACTAGATTTTGGTTTGATCAAGACCCGTATTTAAGTTAGGAATCCATTATTGTCATCAGAATCGCTAAATTAGTATTTTTCTAAAAACTAAAATGAATAAAAAATATTTTATTTTTTTAGCCAAATAGATGTGTTTCTGGTTTGGAACATTTTAAAATCAGTCTCAAATGCACCTTTACATAAAAAAGAAAATGTTCATATGCACAATAACATTCATATAATATATATGTAACGTGCTACTTTTACTATGAAAATTTTCTTTATCAATTATTTGAATATTTCAAAAAAGATCTAATAAAATAGATCTTAATATTAAAATTATCTTATAGATTTTATATGACTTAAAATATATATATATGCATAAATGATATAAAATTGACCTTGTCTTCACACTATAGAAGGCATTAAGGTGGGCACAGTTTGGTTTGGTTCGGTTTATTATAAAAATTCAGACAAAATCATAATTTGTGGTTCAGCTTAGTAACAAACTAAACCATTAGAATCATTCAAACCAAACTAAACAAAATCATGCATGAACAGTTTGGTTCGGTTTGGTTGAACGGTTTGGACTGTGAAATTTAATTTTATAGTCCAAACTTAATCTATATGACTAAAATTATTTTGTAGTCCAAAATTTAAACTAATTTAAATACTACAGTACTAAGTTCAAATTAAAAATATTACAATTTAAAATCTAAATTAAAACAAAGTATTATAATCCAAACTGAAAATTGTACACTACACATCCCAAACATAAAAAGAAAAATTTTACCAAAAAACATAAAGCTTTAAAATTAAAATAATCAAATTAAAAATATAATTAAAATTTAAAACTGCCCATTAATAATAATAAAATATTAAAAAATATATATTAGTGATATATATTATTAATAATAAAAATATTATAAATATATATAATATTATGTGCGGTTTGGATTGGTTTGGTCAAAAAATCATCCAAACTGCAAACCAAACCATTAATGGTGATTTTTTAACATAATAAACCAAACAAAACAATTATCCTCTACAAATCAAACCAAAAGCAACAGTTTAGTTCGGTTTAAACGGTTTTGATTCGGTTTTGCCCACCCTTAGAAGGCACCATTTGATTATTTTTTTTTAACTAAATAGTTTTAAATGCTATACATTTAAAAATTAAAAAAACAAAACAAAAATAAAAAGATAAAACTAAAACACCATAACATATCCAATTATTATGTTTTCTATAACAATTTTTTTTGATTATTTTTATCTAATATTCGCAAATTCTATAAAACTAAAAAAAAAATTAATCTATAAAAAAAATAAAAATAAAAAAACTCACCTATGCCCTCTATAGCGTGGGTACCATGTGGGTTTTTTACCATTTATGTATACATATGAAATCATATTTGATCAATTGAAAATTATTTCTTAGTTTAGGTTGATGGCGATGTATTTACACTTATAAAGTCATAAGTTCGAGACATTCTTTATCTTTTAAATTAAAATTTATTGTAATAGTAATAAAAAAAGAAAATAAAATAAAAGTGCTAAAATTATCATTTACCGATTTTGGCTTTTAATTTTTAAATATTGAAAGAGATGTTACCTATTGCTCTGAGCAAGTATCTTGCAAAATAAAGTTGATGTTACCTATTGCATTTAGCACGTATCTTGCAAAATAAAGTTGATTATAATTCCAAGAGATCATTTTTCAATAAATATAATTAGTAAATATACATTAAGGAAAAATAATATTCTTGTGGAAGCATTGGGAACTTGAGGTGAAGGGTGAAAGCTGGCCCATGAGTCACCAATAAAAGGCCATGCAAAATGAGGAAGAAGCAAATTGTAATGTGAGAGAGAGAGAGAGACTGACAGTGGTATCCAACAAACTCTCTATGCACAGTCAACACCGACTCTCAAATTCATGCTGGGATCTTCAAGACAGGCCCCACAATCCCCCACACTACTTTTAAAGCCCTAAAATCCATGATTTTATACTCCATTCTTCCCCCATCTACCACTGCCAGTCTCTATCTTTATTCTTCAGTTAGTGGACACGCTCTAAGGATGAGAGTGGGTGTATATTTGGAGAGGCACAAAAAAATACGCTAAAAAGAAATTTTTTTATAATACGGTGATATGGTAGAATAACAAGTTAATCATAATCAGTTCTTATAAAAAAAAAAAATGTTATATATAATCAGATATTCAAAAAAATAATTTTGAGAAATTTTTGTAAACCGAATTATTTAATTTAATTATAAATAATCACGGGCAATGTTAATAATAAAATAAAATATATACATTTATAAAATATTTATTAAATATTATAATTAGTCTATTATATTTTATCATCCAAAAAATAAACAATTGTATATAATTTTTTTCAGAAGTAGATGTTCTGTTATGAGAGTAGACAAGTTTTTAGAATGGAACAAAAAAAAAAAATATATATATATATATATATATATATATTAATAATAACAACAAGAGAGACGCATTGTTCGTGCAAAATAATGTGGAGATCACTTGTTTTGATTGGGGGTTGGATTGAGACTGTGGGCTGGGGGGAAGGGGGACTGCTCCTCTTATCTGTTGGGGAAGTTTCTTATTCAGGAAATTAGAAAAGAGACCTTGAAAAGAATTAATGGGGAAAAATCTTGTCCATTCGATCTTAAACCTTCTTGTAAATTTCTCATAAAAAGTTCTACATTCTCTTATATGTGCTTTAATTTAAAAATTCCACTTTATTTTCTAAAAGTAATGATTTATGATTAATTATGGGTGTCTGATTTTGTATGTGACCATTGGTATCGTGGAAAGTATATATTATATATGCATCTATAAATGCTTATGTGCTACATTGAAAATCTAAGTCATCTTTACCCAACAAAAAAAAGAGTAAGTCATGCATGGATGGAGTTTTCTGCAATATATAGTGTTATTATTGTCTATTATAGTTAGGTATACATATTTTATCAAAAAAGTGCTAGAATGACTTTGTTTAATTTTTGGGTCTTTCAAGTGAAAGAAGAGTTCGACGTGAAGAGTTATGAGTTCAAGTTTGGTTACTATTTATGCATAAGAAAATCAAAAAATTGGTATCTTTTTCTTTTTTGTTTTTCTAAAAAATAAGTTAGTATTTTTCTAGTTTGACTTATTAGTTAATCTAATGGGTAATCTGTTATATACATTATATCAAAGAGGGTTTTTCATGGTCTTTGGACTTTCTCCCTCTCCTTGTCAACAATTTTTTTTTATTTTCCTTTCAATAAAATTGATCTGTTTTGATATATTGATGATATTTTGTAAAGATAAGTTGAAAAATGTTTGTTGTATTATAGAAGCATTATTGTTGGATAATAAGTAAGAATTCTCAAGTTCGTTTTGTTTCAGATTATTGATTGAGTGTTTGCACTACTACAAAAATAGGTAATATACGACGTCTCTTAATTCTATATAAACGTCAGTGTCCGGAGATCACCAACGTTGATCCACTAAAACGACACTTATTAACTTTGGGAGTAATAAAGACGGCGGTCCGAAAAAAAGCATAAACGACGATTTGAAAAAGACAGTTCGTTATTGTTGTTGGTTATAAACCACAGTTCCCTGAGGAATCGTCCTTTATAATGTCCCAAGACACGTGGATGCCACGTGTCTTGGTTTTTTACTATAGACGACAGTTCCATCTGGAACCATCGTATTTGGCTACATTATAAACTTTGGTTCCCTAATGGAATCGCCATTTATAACGCCGTAGACACGTGGCATCCACGTGTCTACCTCGTGTCATCGTCGTGGTGTATATACGACAGTTCAAATTGAAACCGTTCTAGAGGAACCGTCGTTTATAATGGTTGGCAACTAAAGATATCGGTTTTGGTGTGAACCGACATGTTTGTTTGTAATGCATGGCACTGACTGCCCCCTGCTGGGTGAAAAATAAAAATAAAAATTGAACAAAAATGATGAGCCCAAGTCCAGACCTATCGTTTTTACTTAAATGGCGTCGTATTAGAACTGTGAGTAAAAACGACGAGCTTGGACTTGGGCCCGTCATTTTTAATTGAAATGTCGTCATTTTGCGCCGTGTACATTGAGTAAAAACAATAGGCCTGGCTCTGGCCCATTGTTTTTGCTTAAACGGCGTCGTTTTGGCTCCATGTTTTGTTCATTACACGTCTCTTCATGCATTTTCTTTCTCATTTTCCCCCATTTCTCCAGAAACCCTAAGCCCTGAACTTTCCACCCTTACTCATCTTCTCCATTCTGGTAGGATTGCTGCTTCATTTCATGGCATAGTACTGCATTTTCAACCTGAAGACTTTAAGGTGAGTACTCGGCAATCTTAAATATATTGTTTTTTTTACCGTTTCAAATGTTTGAACCTGTGAAAATTCAACTTGTGCCCATGAAAATACATTATTTTGTGCTAGAAATGTATTTTGAAGTTTGAATATTAAATATATTGTGCTCGAAAACTTGTTTGAATATATTGAATGTATTTTGTTATTGTGCTCGAAAATATTGAAATTATGTAGCCGAAAATGTCGTGCTCGAAAATGTAATATGCTGTGCTCGAAAAATATTGAATATATGGAAAAATGCATTATTGTGCTTGAAAATGTAATATGTAGCCGAAGGGTTTTGTGTAATATGTACGAATATATTGAAATTATTGTGTAAATGTTTGACACTATTAGTTTAGTTTAATTAGTAATTATGTATAAAAATTTTGTAATTAGTATTGTTGTGTAATTAGTAATGTTATTTTAATTAGAATTGTTTACAATTTTGTATAATTTAATATAACAAATTTATTATTTACTATTTTTTATTAGTTATTTTTTTTGAATTGAAAACATATTGGTAATTAAAATTTTATAAAAATAAATATATTTAATATATAAAAGCCAAAAAAAAATATATATGTATAAACGACGGGTCACATAACAAATTTATTATTTACTAATTTTTTATTAGTTATTTTTTTTAATTGAAAACATATTGTTAATTAAAATTTTATTAAAAATAAATATATTTAATATATAAAAGCCGAAAAAAATATATATGTATAAACGACGGGTCATGTGGAACAGTCGTTTATACACTTATTTATAAACGACGGTTTGAGCATGGCCATGTGGCATGTTTAGTACAAAAACGACGGGTCATTGCACGAACCGTCGTTTATAATAAGTGTATAAATGACGGTTCTAGGTTAAAAACCGTCATTTTTCACTTGCCATGTGGACCTCTATATACGTCGGTCTGTAGTTGTAGCCCATCGTTGATAATTTTGCTCGTGGCATTCAGATGGCTTCAGTAATGTTAAAAATGATGGTGTGGACCGTCGTATTAAAAATTTAGACATTGATTTTTAGCCATCGTATTTTTTGTGACTATATACGACGTCTCTTTTTACGACAGTTTGAGTTTGTCGTATTTAACACTTAAAACGTCGGTGTTTACTCGACGTTTCTGACCAATGATGTTGGCTAAATATTTTATAGAGCAGAGATATCATGCTTCCAATCCATTTTGATATTTGTGTTTCTTTTTTACTAGATGATGAAATTGTTGGATTTTACGTGATGTTTTTAGGATTGTTTTGGCTCTTTTTGCTCAGCATATAAAGAATGTCAGTGTGGATCTTCATTCGAATGAACTTTTAGTTTGGCGTCATTGCCCTCATGGTAGTTTTTTCCAAAGGATTTGTACATGCTTTTGTTGAATAACAACTAGCCTCCAGGTGTATTTTGGCCCTTTGGAAGAAGTTTATTCTTCTGTCCAAGTCTTTTTTATGTTGACAAATTTTTCTACATAGACTTCTTGTTGGTGAAGCTTTCCCTAGATCCAGCTTTTCCTTGACTTCTCATTGCTACATTTGTAAAGGTCAAGAAGAAACTTTTTCTCATTTGTTTCTTTCTTGTATTTTTGTTGTGGTTGTCTTAGATTTTATCACTTCTCAATTTGGGTTGCAGTTGAATCACTCTAATTCCCTTATGACATTATTCGTGGATAATTCAAATATGGCATTGAGTTCAGAACTTTCAAATCTTTGGAGTGCTACCATTGTTTTGGGATTTTCGTTTATATGGTTTGTAAGAAACCAATGTTTGCATCATAATTTTTTTTATCTCTATTTCTCAAGCAATGTTTATTTCTAGGTCTATTCGTGCACCAATTTATTTTCAAACAGGGTCAATGACTAATTATGTTTCAAATATAAGGTTTTATCTAAGTTTAATGTTTCAGGTTCTTTGACGAAAGCTCCTATGATTTATGGTGTTTTTCTAGCTTATGGCTAAACCAAAATTTACACTGATGGGCTACAAAGTGTTCTCTTGGCCTTGCTGGCGATGGTGGAGTTTTTATGAATCATTTTAGTCTTGTGGTTGGTTTTCTATTATGTTTGTTTGGTACCAAAATGGCTTTTGAGGCTGAATTGGAAACAATTAATGCTTAGGATTTTTCTAAACTTAATGGCTAGGATCGAATTTAGCTTAAATGTGATTTTTCAAGCTTTAAGAAGCTCGGTTGACTGTTGTCCCATGATTTTTTCATGCTCATTGGACAACTTGCTTGCAATTCATTTCTACTTTCAAGTTACTCGTATTTATTAAGAAAGAAACAAGGCAGCCGACTTGCGCTCTAAAGCTACAATTACTAGCTCTTTGGTAGTTTGGTTCTATTCTCTTCCTGATTATCGTCTCTTGACTTATCATGGTGATCATGGAAAATAATAGACAAGCACACAAAATAATAAATAATAAATCAACTTCATTATTATCAACCATGTTATGAAATATTTCAAACAAATCCGTAAATTCTAAACTACCCGTTATACAATAAAACCTATAATTCCTAATAATAAACCAAAATTCCCTACACGATTAGCTACCAATGCCTTTTGACAAACATTTGCTGCAATAGGTCTAGTGAACCAAAAACCTATTAATAAATAAGAACACATTCCAACTAATTCCCAAAAAAATTAAATTTGTATCAAATTTTAAGGAATTGTAATTTTTGATTGTGTTATTATCATTGTGGGTTCTTAAATTATATTGTAATTTACAAATTCTTCCTAAAACTTTTTTTTTTCTCACTTTTTTTCTCAAACTCAGACTTTTGTGTCACCATAAGTCCTTTTCATTTTTACCATCCAATTTGGATGTTAAAATGCACATCTAACACACATGAGACAAATTTTAAAGGCAAAAATGTGATCTTGCACTCGTTCATATTAAGTATCCATGATCCACATTGGCGTCCATGACAAAGGTCCTAAACTAAAATATAGAGGGATAACTATGACATCGATAATGTTTCTTCAGTGGCTGCCTTGAGACCTCATTCATCAAGAAAACCATATAAAACCAATGGTTTAAATCATGTGAACAAGTTGATCTGTGATGGAGAAATCGTCATTTAGTAAACCCAGAGGTCAATCTTATAAATTAACCCTTAGAAATTGAAACCCAACTCAAGACGTAAACATGTGATAGGCATAAAATGTTAATGCTTTTAAGCTACTTTTTATATTGAATTTAGCTAGTTTATGATTAATTGTTAATGAAAAATACTTAAATACTGTATTTTTCTATTTTTTAGTAAAAGAAGGACAAAGGCTGGAATTACCGTATTTCTGTGCAACCTTTATTGAGAAAATCATATCTGGAGCCACGCTTAGACTTTTTGTACGATTTCAGTTGCTAACGATTCATGATTCAATATTCTTCAATGATACAAAGTTTCATTTCAAATGGTTCGGCCAATCAGTTCCAATTTCATTTACAAATTCAACAAATTCATCAGTTGTGGCAGATTTACACTATCTTGGGACAATAAGGATTTGAGTGTCTTCCTGATGTCCAATTTGTACGATCAATATATGTCTGAAAAGCTAAGACATAGATCTAATGTTTGCAACAAAAATCACTGGATTATGAGTTCATTTGGTCACCCAAAATGTACTTGGAATTTTTCTGAAGGTCATTGAAGATAAGAAAGGAAAGTTTTATGCTTACTAGGACTACCATTGTGATTGGACTGCCATGTCACCACACATCAGCCATGTTTCTGAATTTGCCACATCATATGACACATGGAAGGTCAAATTATTCTAATTATATTAATTGGAATAATATCTAGACTAAAAGGAATTAGAGTTGCATATTATTTTGATTCCTAACAAGATAAGAAAAGTATCTCTATCCCTAGTGTGAACATGAGACACAAATACATCCTTACCCTTAAGGTGGCCGGCCATATAGAGAATTTAGGGGAGTTTGAGATCATGTAATATTATATCTCCTATATTCTCTAGGTTTTAGAGACATCTTAAAGTTAAACCACTCTTAAACCTCTCCTATAAATAGATTGCAACCTTGAGAGTGAGGAGAATCATCCTTTACATCACACAGCCCTCACGGCTACAACAGCCTTGTTCCCTCTCCAGCCGCACATTTCCCTTTTCTTTTCTTCTCCATTCTCACAACAACATAGGTTTTTAGTAGATTTTATATTCAGTTTTTAAGAGAGCAAAGTTGCGTTACACAAAGAGAAGTCCAAGGAGATTCGGCTAGCCTTTGGAGGAATCAACTTGAAGCTTTGATCATTGTTTGAAGAAGCCAAGAAGAACGGATTGAAGGATCAATTCCCAGCAGTCATAAACCGGATTTCTTTTCTTTTCTCTCATCTTCTTTGTTATTTAAATGATGTTGTCTCTTAGTTATTTCATGGATAATTTTGAGATGATGTGTAACTAATTTTTCTATAAGGATTGTGATGTAACCTTATTACAAATATTTAGTTTTTAATGCATATTTAGTTTGATTCATGTTTTAAGGTTAATATTTCATTGTAGTTCTTAATGCTTTCCATGAAAAGGTGGATTGATTTAGTATTTATATTGACTTAGGGATAAGGAATATAAATATGGATGGGCAATGAAATACATGTTTATAGGAATATTGCATGCCTTAGTGACAACTTTAACAAGGTCTTATTGGGTTTGCATGTCTTAGAATTTAAATTTCAGTATTTACATTAAGGATAATTAAATACGTTGTGCTTGCTAGATTAGAATGCATTGAGGGATCAACTTTTAGTCATTTATGGTTAAAGGGCGGTTAACCTATGAATCTATTTTGCATTAGAACTAAATATGAGTAATAGTGGTGAAATCATGATCCTTGTTCTTTAAAATCTGTGAAATCTTACTTGTTGCCTTTCTTTTGATTTTTATTATTGCTTTCTTTTTAATTAAATGCTTGGTTACTCAACAAACAAACTTTCAAAAACAACTCTCTTTTAATTTTCTAAGTTTAATTTACAATTGATTTAATTTATAACTAGAGACGTTATTACTCGTGGGATCGATATCGGTTTCCTTCTAAAAAAGAATCCATTTTATTACTTGTTGATTCGTACACTTGTGAGTTGATTAAAATATACCACAACAACATGTGGGTTTGTTTAAAACCCCACCATTTCTCTCTTGCTTTCTCTTTTGTTCATACACGATTTTACTTGGTATGAAACTCCAAACTCTTTGATGATTTGAACAAATATGGTATCAAAATCCAAATTAAAAATCATTTTTTTTGTTATCCATGATTTGCAAACCAGAAGAGAGAGCAAGAGAGATAAAAAGAAACCGCAGGTACATGGATGAGAGAGAGTTAAAGAGTGAGATAGGATGCAAAATGACATTTTTGCCCTCAAAACTTGGTCTCACGTGCCTTACAAATACATTTTAACATCCAAATTGGAATACAAAAATGAAAAGGACCTACAGTGATGTTTTTTAGGATGAAAATGTAAATTGCAATATTGTTTAAGAATCCACAATGATAATAACCTTTTTAATTTGTTCCATGATTGACGGGATGGTCTGGGTTGGGCATTGTATTATGGGTTTTTGGTTTTGATTGGCTAATACAACTTTTTCCTTCTAAAGTGTTTCCACTAGGATTTCTTTAGTAGGATTTTAATGAAGCCTGTAGTTAGGTTGTTTTTGAATGATTGTTACCTCATGATTTGTATTTGTCTTTCTTTTTATTATTAATAAATTTTTTAAACTTGTTGTTTCCTGTTTAAAAGGTGTCAACATAGTTGGGATATCCTAACTCATGCAACATTTCTAGAAGTTCTTTTTGATTATTGTTATTGTAGTTGTTGGTGGTGGTGTTCTCATCATCATCATCATTATATTCAGTCTATACAGTTTCATATCTCACACGTCTACATAAAGGGTAACCGAGTGGTCGATGCTTTGTCTAAGCATGCTCCTACTATTAATTATGAGTTTTAGAGTTATGCTCTTCTGACTTTCTGTTCATCGACTTATGTGGATAACCTTTTATGGGTTATATACTTATAGATTTGTTTAACTTATTTTTTATGTATGATTATTTTTGAGATCCTTTTGTATTTGGTTTGTTATGCTATGTATTTATTGTTTATTATCACTGGTACACTGTTTACTGATACCTGTTTTCCCTATTGGGATTTTTACGGTAGTAGGTTTTAACAAGGCCAGTATAAGTCTATATTTCCATGATCCAAACATTTTTCTAATATTTTATTTCATTAATGTTATCGAGCAAAGGGTGGTTTGGACTTTCTAGGGTGCCAACCTAGTTGGGATTATAGAGTTCTAAAACTATTTTTGCACTTTATTTTGCTTATTATTGTTATTATTATTACCTTGGTTTGGTTAGCAATGTTGAGGCTTTAATTTTTGATTTTCTAACTTCGGATGGCTCTTGGGATCTTTCTAATTCTTTTAAGCTTTCTATTATGCTTTTGGTTTATCAGATTGAAGCTTATGAGGTTTCGGCTTTTGATGATAGATTATTTTGGACTTTGGCTAAGGATAGTGATCTCTTTCCTAGAGATTACTATCTCCACATGCTTGGTTTGATCGTTCCTTGCCCGAATTGGAGGAAAGATATTTGGGCAAAATACAATCCTTCTGCATGCTCGGTGCTTTGTTGGCGCTTTCTTTTAGACCATTTGCCTACTGATGATTGTATTCAACAGCTTAGCTATTCTTTTTGTTCTTTATGCTCCTTATATTGTGCCTTTTTAGAGAATGCCAATCATATCTTATTGATTGTGCTTATGGGCATTCAATTTAGCAACTGATTGAGCATTTATTTTTAGTTGTTTGTATTTGTCAGGTTCTATTGCTGATTTGATCTCTCACTGTTTTAATCTTCTGTTGAGCTCTTAGATAAATCTATTATTTTATCTACTTTTCTGGCAGGTTTTTCCTCCATTTGGTATGCTCAGAACAAGTGTCGATTTGATAATTCTATTTTGCATTTTTCCAAAGCTTGGGTTTTTTTTGGAAGGTTATTTTAGAATCAAATATGCTTCATGGTGTTACTATACAGAACTCGGTTCTGGATTTGACTATTTTGAAGACATTGGGTGTAAATGGGTTTTTCTTCAATGGCTTCTAAGGTGATTGTTGTTATTTGATATGCTCTGCATTCGAGTTGAATTAAAATAAACACTGATGGGGAGGTTCAGGGAGGTTTTGCAGGTTACGGAGGGGTTCTTAAAACTTATTGGAGTTTTGTCAAGGGATGCTTCTGGTTCTCTCTTCTTGCTTGTTCAGCTATTGATTCTGAGCTATGGGTGATTATCAAAGCTTTTCGGTATGCTCATTTTTTTAAATAGGATTTTCTTTCGTTGGAATATGACTTTTTGGTGGTAGTTCAACGTATTGCTTATCGCTACTTGCATATTCCTTGGTCTCTCTTCTCAGCATGGTCTCATTGTTTGAATTTCATGGATTCCATTAATTTCAAGATTACTCACATCTACCACGAAAGGAATATGGTTGCGGGTGTTCTATCTAAGTTACGCCTTGCTACTATTTGTTATCAATGAAGCTTTTCTTTGCTTGATTCTTGTCTGCATTCTCATGTTTTTGACTTGTGAGGGGACAAAAGTTTAAGATTTAATTTAGATGACTTTGTTTGTGAGTTCGGAATGTTATGTTTTATGATTTATGGATTTTTGGTTTTTTGTTTTGTTATGTTTTTAGTTGTTGGTACTCATTTTCTCCATGTTGGTTTTCTCTACGGGGTTTTTATTGCATGGGGTTTTGATGAGGCCAGTTGGTTTAAGTTTTTGGACTTGGTTATGTATAAATCCATTTTAGTTTTATTAATTTATTTTAGCTAAGTTTGGTTGGAGATTTGGAAGGTGCCAGCATAGCTAGAATGTCCTAAATTTTCTTATTTCATGGTTAATCCCCTTTCGATGATGATGATGATGATGATGATTATTATATTAGTATTACTATTACTATCACTATCACTATTATTATGATTATTAGGATTGATTGATAATTGAATAATGTCCGAAGTTTTCGGAGCAGCGATGGAGGTAATTTTTCTACAATTCAATGGTGTTACTTAGCTTTCCGGTGGTTCTCTTTTCCTTTATGGCGTCGACTAAAAGAGGGTCACGGTTTCATGACGAGAGTCACGATTTCCATTCTCTTGTTTCTTTGGTTTCTGCATGAAGGTTTCATTCTGCTTCTAGTTGCAGATTTCAACATTGTTTACAGTGGTAGGCAACAACGACTTTTGGTTTGCAGTAGTTTTTTAGTTCACGGTTGTAGGCAGACACGGTTTCTGTTTTTGGCTTCAGGTTGGTCGAGTTTTGACAAACGGTTTTGGCAGCTTGGTTTCTTGTTTTTGGTGGTGGTGTTCGGTGGTGGCATTCTGCTTCTATTGGTGGTGGTAAGCATGGATGAGGAATGTTATTTTAATCCTCGTGATTCTTTTTAGGGGTTTCAAAGAGAAATCCATGGTTACTAATACAGTGTTGGACAAACCTTTGGCACCGGCTTCAAGATCCTATGCTCAGGCAACGATGGGGAAATCAACGTCTGTCGTTCCTCCTGCCTCAATGGAGATGAGTAAGAAAGAAAAATATGTTACAATGAAGATCAATCAACATGTGTTGCAGGATCGAATAAGTATGTGTCGATTTTTTTCTATTATCCGAGTGATTTTGGCCAAAGGAGACACGCCATGGAAAGTGCATGATTTGAAACAGCATCTTTCTACGGTATGGGGTATCTATAATTGGCATCTAATATCTTTGGGTTTAGGGATATTAGATGCCCTTCTTCATTCGGTAGAGGAAAAAGCGTCAGTTTGAGTGCGGGGTTCTTTTAATGCAAAACCGGATATTGTCTATTTACAGGAATGGACACTTAAGTTTAATCCAGCTTTGCAAAAATCCACTTATGCACAAGTGTGGATTCGGCTAATTGGTTTGAATTGGGGTTTGTGGCATCCGCAAATTCTCTCGGATATTGCGAGAGGGGTATGAGTTCCTTTAAAATTTGATAAGGCTACTCTCAATGGTGATTTTGGTCACTATGCTCGGATTCTGATGGATATGGATTTGGCTTATGATCTTCCTAATTTTGTTGTGCTGGATGTAGAAGGCTTGGATTATGAGGTAGAAAATTTTATGAAAGTTTGCCATTGTTTTGCTCTGCATGCAATAACGTTAATCATGCACTTGCTTTATGAAGACTCTAACAACGAGAAGGTATTGCGTCTCAAGTTCCAAAGTATACAAAGTATAAGCAAGTTTTTGCTCTGAAGGTTCCTTAAGAAACTAAAGTGGTTACCAAGTCGGGTGAGATGACAAATGTGGCTACTAAGCTAGGTTCGATGGCAATAGAGACGCTAGTGGTGGTTTCTAGGAATGCAACGGAGGTTAAAGGTGGTAATGCAGGGCAACCGCTGGTGGATAGAGCTGGAGTTTCCACTAATAATACTTTTGTTGTGCTTTCTGATGACGAAGATAATTTATCTACCGAGGAGTCCTCTGCCTTGCAAAAGGTTCCTTCAGAATTTCCAAGTTTTCATCTAGCAAATATAAAGGAGTTGGAATTATGCAAATGCCATGTGGGACTTTTTAGGTAGCTGTTTTGAAATTAATGTTTGAACCTTTGCACAGCTATACTTTTTTTTTTCTTTTGGCTATTCGGTTGAAAGTAAGCTCTCAGGTTTGAAATTTATGGCCTATTGGTATTGTTGCTACTTTTAATTTGATTTGGTTTGCACAAAATATAGCTCTTCATGCAAGAGCTTTCATTCCAATTACCCAAGCTTTTAGTTTTCTTTCCTGTTCAATCAAAGCTGCTAATTTGAAGCAAACATGTCATATGCATAATTTTGTCCAGGATTTGCTTCTTATGCTAGGTTTAGGTGCTAAGGCTTTTTTTTTAAGAGCTTAGAAACTTATTTCTATTCATTAGGGTTTTTTGGATTCAAATTGAATTAAAGTTCATACAGATGGGGTGGCTTTGGGTAGTCCTCGCCTTGCGGACGATGGTGGAATTTTAAGAAATAATAGAGGTTTTGTAAAAAGTTGTTTCTCTGTGCCTTTTGGTGAGGTGTTTGCTTTTGAATCTGAGCTCATGGCTGTGATGCATGCTCTAGATTATGCAAAAGTTCGTTTCTAGGGTCATCTTTGGTTGGAGAGTGATTCGATGTAAGCTGTGAAACTTTTGCATACTTAGTAAGCTATCGTTCCTTGGAGATTTTAGGCTAGGTGGTCTTTGTGTCTCGATTTTATCTCGAGCATCTTGTTTCAAGTTTCTTACATTTATCTAGAAGGAAATAAGGTTGTTGATTTAATTTCTAAGCATGCCTTGGGTGTTTCGCAACTGGTCTAGTGGTCGTCTATTCTTGTTTTCTATGTAGCTATGTATCATGAGGATCTAACTAGACAGGGTGCATACAAATTTACATAGCTTTTCTTTTGTTTAGATTTGTAGTTGTTTTTATCTGGGTACTCTTTCTCCTATGTATTGGTTCTTGTAGGAGTTTTCTTCAAGCATGTTTTATGAGGCCCAGACGATTGTACTATTTTGTTTTTGACTCTTTTGTATTACTTTTCTTATTTTTAAAATATTTTGCTTGTTTGATTTGGTGGGGAAGGGGTGCCATTATAGTTGGGATACGCTTTTTCATTAAGCTTTGCAAGTAACTCATTTGGTGATGCCAAAATTTAGAGGATTTAAATGGTCTTTTTGTTAATCCCATTTGGTGTTAAATTTCTAATCGCTATGGAATTGTTTTGAATAAAATTGGCTCTCTTATGGTTTTATTCAAGGATGTGATTGCTGTATCTTGGAACACTCAAATTTTATAGTGTCTTTGGAAGGCTACACTTGTTGCTGGTTTTAATGTGATTTGGTATGCTTGAAATCAGAGCTTGCATGCAGATTTTTTGCTACCTTTTGCCTGTGGGTTTAGTTTCATTTATCAATATGTTGTTGAAGATAACAATGTTCATACAGGTTCTATGCATAATTCAATTTTGGATTGTTCTTTGCTTCGTAAGTTAGGGGTTCAGGGATTTCATTCGAAGCCTCATAAAGCTATTTTTGTTTCTTGGTCTTTTTTTCCTGTCGGTTGGACTAAAGCTAATGTGGAAGGTGCTTCTAGGCATACTTCGGGCTCTACTGGTGCTACGAGAGTGTTTCAAACTAGCAAAGATTTTGTTAGAAAGGCTTTTGCTTTGTTGTTGTAGTCTCTTTGCAATTTTGAAGCTGAGCTTATGGAGGCAATTTTTTCCATTGACACTGTACTTAGGTTTTCTTGGTTCTTTTTTGGCTTGAGATTGATTTTATCTTTATGGTAAAGATGCTTCAAAGTCATTCTCTCAGAGTTACTTGGGGATTTCAGACCCAATAGTATAAGTTTCTTTCGATATACGAATCTGTTAATTTTCATTTCTCATATTTGGGAAGGTGATCAGGTGGAGGATATGCTTTCGAAATTTGGAGTTTTGGCCTATTTGGATCAGTGGTGATTCCTATAGGAATGATGTTAGTGAACTTGGGTTTTATAGATTTTTTAAATAACTTTATTTTGTATTATTTTCTTCTTCTAGTGCTCTTTTTTCCCGTTGGTTGTTTTCCTCATAAGGGTTTTTCTTTCTTTGGGTTTTTAATAAGGCTAGGGTGGACTAGCTTAGGGGGTTTGTCCATTTCCATAACTCTATTTCCTTTTCTTATATTTATTTTGACCTACCTAAAATTTGAGGTTTTTCCTCTTTCTTTGTAGGAATCTTTTTCGATTATTGTTGTTGTTGTTGTTGTTGTTGTTCTTTATGATGTTGATGTTATTATTAAAAGATGGCTTTTCTAGGGCACAATGCCCATGCTACCGCTTGGTGATCACAGTGGTTTTCCACCTATTTTTGGGCATTTGTTTTTAGTGTTTTTATCGTGGCTATCTTTTTGTAACTTTCATCCTTGGTGAAGTTTGTGGTTACTGTGATCCTATGGTTATAGGAAGCAAACCAAGGGTGTCATTTTAAGGCAGCTCTTTTCTTTCTGTGAATGGCGTCTGGTCTTAGGTTGAAAGAAAAAAAAAAGCACGTTTGTTTCAATCTTGTTTATAGACAAAAGGAGTTCCCCCTCCTTTAGCACTAATTGCCATGGACATTGCTTCATAGCATCCCATTCTAATGCCTTTTGGCCAGATTTGATGGATCAAGATGATGATGATTATTATGATTCAATTCTGGATAGGATAGGAATGCCTTCATTAATCTCTGATAAAGTCATTGAGTAAGCTAGATGCGTTGGGGCCTCAACTAGGTTGCAGTTCGTGCAAGTGCAATCTCTTGTTGTTGGCATGGCTTCGATGTCGCATGCAGATGACTTGGTTTTATAGAAGGGTTTGGCCTCGGAAATGAAGATTCAAGAGACATGTCTGGTTGTGGTGGATACCGCGGCGAATGTTAGGTTGGATGCATTGAAACATGTTGAGCAACCTGTTTTCTTGGTTGGAAAATCAATGACCTCTATTGGTTAATTTGTGCAGAATTTTGGATCAGGTGAAATGGGCTTGGCTCGAACATCTCGAATTTGTCAAGGGTTAGTGCAATGTGTTGGCGTGGCTTTGATGCCACATTTAAATGGTTTGGTTTTGAAGAAAAGTTTGGTTTTAAAAGGGATAGCTTGTGATTCTATGCAGTTGGAAGCACATTTGGGTGCTTCGGTAGTGCCCCATATGCTTCCAACAAAGGTTTCATGTGACACGGGGGGTGTAATGATAGGTGTAGTTGATGCAATTTCTATTTCTAATCTCAAAGAGAAAGTTGTTAAGGTTTCTCTCAAAGGTCCATTGAATGAGATGGTCAATATCGTGGCTTTAATTTCAAAAGGTAATACGGTTGGGGCTTTTGAGGCTTCATCTTATGCAGTACTTGTGGGAACAATTGTGAGTGGACCTCACAAAGAGAAATTAAATAAGGGAATTGGTATAGTTTTGGTGATTTGGGTGCTTTTTCTGTAGCTTCAATTCTCACAATGAAAGGTGATTATGTTTTTGTTTTGGTCAATAAACAAGCATTTGAAGAGCTTTTAAATTTTTATAAGCACTTTTTTATTGCTCGAGTCATTCTTTCTAAGGGTGATTCTCCATGGAAGTTGGAATTGTTGAAGCAAAAGTTAAGTTTGATTTGGAATTTAACAAACATGAAATTTATTTCATTAGTCGTGGTTTTTTCAAGGTTTTGTTATACTCGGAAACAAATAAACAGAGAGTTTGGACAATGTTTGTGCTTTCTTTAAAAATCAAGTGTCCTTCATCTTTAGGCTTGGACTCTAGACTTTAACCCTGCTTTTTATCAAGTCCTCAAATTTTGGTTCGATTTGGATATATTGGCACATGCAAATATAATCTAACTTGACTCTTGGAATTTGAGTTTCTCTTAAAACTGACAATAGTATGCTTTGAGGTGAATTTGTTCACTATGCTCGTGTGTTGGTTGATGTGTATTTGGCCAATCATTTTTAGGAAAAATATTGTATTGGACAAGGATGGCTCTTTCATTTTTATCTCTTTATTTTATGAGAATGTTCATGCTTTCAATTCTTGCCATTTTGTTGGTCATGATTTATCTAAGTGTCATTTATTGGAAAAGAAGTTTGAGAAACAAACAATTCCTACCACTAATACACGGTCTAGTAAGCCTATTTGTGTCCCTAAGGATGGTGGCTCTATTTAGGTTAGTGGTATTTCAGATTCTAATTCTGCTTTTCAAGAAGATGTGATGGTAGAGGCCATTGTGGAATGTTCTTATGTTTTGAAGAAGATTACTGTTGAGAACATTGTTGTCAAGCCTGTTGTTAATGAAGAAGATGGTTGAGCTTCTAGTGAGTCCATTTTAGAAGATTCTTCTCATTTGAGCTCTGGTATGAGACAAGAAGGTAATTCTGCAGTTTAAAAACTGTGGAAACTACGATGGTTCCATATGTTGGCTATAATGAGGTGTTAACAATCGCTCAAGATACCACTAATGATGGGCAGTGGACATTGGCTCCTTCCAAAGGAAGCTAGATTTGAGATTGCCTTTCGAAAGCTCCAAATGGTCCCAAGTACACTCGAAATAGACTATTACTAAGGCTTCCATGAAATAGTGTCTTTGCTTTCTCTTTTTTTTTTTTGGGTTATATTTTTTTTTTGTTTTCTTCCTCTTTTGTTAGACCTTTTTTTTTTCTTTTCTTAGTTTTAATAAATTTGTCTAGGTTGAGGGTGGATTTCCATCATTCTCTTGGTCACCTATTATTGTTGTTGTTGTTGTCGTCGTCGTTGTCCTCATCATCATCACTATAAAACTTTCCCTACGACAAAGGAGCAAGTCAACTAGGTTCATGCTTCATCTTGAATACAGCAATTTCGAATATCCCAACTAGGAATACTTTTACTTTAATAAATTAGAATGTTGCAGAAGTGGATTCTAGCAGGGAAGGAATTAATGTGAATCAAGCTGCGATTATTTCTACATCTATTCTACGGATAATTGCATAGCTCCTAGTCACAATAAAGGTAGGCATACAAGGTTGATGGGGAAGAGGACGATGAGACTAAATAAAAGGTTTTTTAGAATGTTGAAGCAGAAGTGGCTGGGAGGGAGTTGTCTAGTAGGTTGGAAGGAATTGGCAGTGAGCAACCGGGGTCTGGAGGAAGCTACGATAGACTATGGCATTCAGGTGTTGAATAACTCAACTATTGTTCCTTATGGTCCAAGAAGAAAAGAGGGTAGTTACAACGTAGTTGTTGATGATACTTTTGAATAACTCAGATAATAGGTTTGCTATTGTCTCTATTGAAACTTTTGAAATCTTGGACATGTGGCAAGCTAGCCAAGCATGTTGGTAAGAGGAAGGCAAGTAAGCCCATCACTCGGGCATCTTTACAATAGAATCATTGAAGTGTTTCTTTTAGAATTGTAAAGGCATTGGAAATGCACATACATAAACGATGCTAAAAGCTTTTTGTTATCAAGATAAACTGATTTTTATTTGTTTGGCTGAATCGTCTGCTACTTGGGATTCAGTCAATACTTTCTTTTCTAACATTGGTTTTTCTCTTGTCTAGTTGTTGTTTTGCCTACTCTATGGGTTTTATTTGTTTTTTATCAGTTAAATGTTTCGATGTGTTATGGCTATCCCTTTCTCATTTTGGTTCTTCTATTCAAGATTCATGATCATTAATTGGTGATTTTAATTCTTTTAGGACTCTCATGAAAAGGTTGGTCCTTTGCCTTCAAAATATTCTTGTCAAGATATTCAAGGTTTCACTAAGGATAGCTTTTTGGTTTTGATAAGGTGTTTTTTTTACTTGGGCTAGACAGGGTCCGGGTGGTTTTGTGGACGAACGATTGGATAGAACTTTTGTAATCAATTTTGTGTTGATCATTAGAAGGAGGTTATTTGTATGGCTCTTGAATAAATCTAGTCATAATCCATGTTCTTTTCAGTCCATGACTTTTTGGTGGACTGATTCGCAATTTTATGGAGATAGTGTCACGAGCTTGGTCTATTGATCCTCATGGAAATCCTTTGTTGTGGGTTATGTTGATGCTAAAGGCAATTAGGTTTTCTCTTAAGTTTTAGGCTGCAAAAGAGTTTGGTAATTTTAAGGAAGGTATTAAGAATGCTTCAACTAATCTTTAACGTATTCAGGAGGATATTGGTTCTCCAGGTTTCTTGGAATCCTTGCTTAAAGCTGAGATAGAGGCTCATAAAGTGTTGGATCATGAGGAGTTTATCCTAAAGGATCAAACCATATTGAAGTGGTTAAAGCGTAGTGGTCATAATACTACAATTTTCCATAGATTATTAGGTGCCCGAAGAGTTTCAAAAAATTTGAACGCTCTTTTTATTAATGGTTGTGTTATTACTAATGTTGATACTTTTCTTACTCATGTTGTACATTTTTATAGCACTTTTTTTGGGTTCTAATGATAGGTTGGTGGATATGAATTTGATTTACAAATATGTTCCTAGATTTGTTGATTTTGCAAATAATGAGAAGTTTTGCTTAGTGCCATCTTCTGAAGGGATTTAACATGTGGTTTTTAATTTGGAACCTTAAAGTACACCTAGCTCGTATGGTATTCCACGTTCATTTTATCCAAAGTATTGGTTTATTATTGGAAATGACATTGTTTATGCAGTCTAGTTTTTCTTTTCTACTGGATTTATTTAGCCTAATCTGAATTCAAATTTTATGATTTTGTTGCCTAAGTTTGGTTGCCTAAGTCTGGTGATGCAATGAAAATAGGCAAATTTCAACCTATTATGCTTGGCAATTTTAAATGGACATATTACATATACTTCCTTTAAAGTTTGATAATATTACATATATATATTTTAGGTTTGAGAAATGACAAATACCTCCCATGCCGTTAGCATACTGTTAAAAAGTGCATTCTCTCTCCTACATGGAAAATGAAAATACTATAATACCCTTAGCTCTCTCATCTCTCCTCTATCCTTTCTCATGTCTCCTCTATCCTCTCTTAACTAATTTAATTTAAAATCTTAATTAATTAACTTCTTCCTTAATTAACTTTACCAAAATTTTAGTTAATTGATAATTGATAATTTATAAAATTAAATTAATAATTAATAAAATTTCAAATAAATTTTAATTTAAAGTCTGAAATCTTAAATCTGAATTACAAAGGTCATTGGCCTTCTTAATATGCTCAACCACCAGCTTTGAATTGCTCTTCCACCGAACCTTCTCTCCATGTCTTGTAATCGACAAGCTTTCTCGAGACTTTCATGCTTATCTTCAACTTCCAGTCAGACGCACACTGGGACATTTGCTTGATGGGACGAAAAGTTTTCATTGTAGGAATTTCTAAAAAATGAAATTAAAAAATGGCTTCATTGCAGGAGGAAATGGCAGCTATTTTATTACTTAGTCTTCTTCTTTCTCGATTGCAATCTCTGTTTTTGAATTTTCCGCAGCTAGATTTGACGAGGACGATGGTGGATTATATGCGTCTGATTTGTCATCTGCTACTGATAATGAAGAAGAGGATGAAGTGGAAGACTTTTTCCGAGATCCAACACCACAAAGACATGTTATCACAACAATTGCAGTGGTCATTCCAACGGCAAGGACTAAGAAATATTACACTAGATAAATTAAAAGGCTCTACTCCAATGGAATTTTCCTTCCCACTGCTCATACATTCAAAATTTATAACTTTTTATTTCTTTTTTATATTATGGAAATTGTTTCTTTTTTCTAATATGTTTTTGCTTTTGTTTTTTTGTAGGATTTAAATTATGTTCTTGGTTTATTCTTTCCTTATATCTATTTTGAAAATTTGACATCCAAAAAAGGTGCCAGAGAGTGATTTTGATCTTCCCACAAAGATTTTGGAATTTTTTGGGTGTTGAATAATTAAGGTTTTGTGAGAGGAGAGAGAAGATGGACAAACAAGAGAGAGAAATTTTATTATTATTAAAATATTAATAAAACATGTTTTCCAATAAAAGTTAGCTGATTTTACAATTAAAAAGTTAAAATGGTCTCTCTTCTGTTAATATTAATAGAAATTGACTAACGACAGAGTATGTGCATGTAATTTCTCAAACTTGAAGGATTTTTTTGTAATATTAACAAACTTTAAGGGATGTAAATGTAATTTATTCATTTTTTATTTACAATTATTTCTAAAATTCTAGCTGATTTGTTAGCTCTTGTTAAGAATAAAGTTTTATTTTGTAATCAGTTTGGTTTTATTCGTGGTAAGAATATTCATGATTGTATTTCAGTAGCTTCTGGTTGTGTTAACTTTTTGGATCGTAATTATTTTGGTGGGAACATTGCTATTAAGGTTGCCATCAAGAAGGCTCTGGATACTTTATATTAAAATTTTCCTTCTGTGGTTTTGCCTTTTGGTTTTCTGATCAGTTTTGTTCTTTGATCTATACTATTCTAGTTCTACTACAATTGGTATGGTTATTTTGGGTGGTCTAGAGTTTGTCAAGGAGATTCTCTCTGTCCTATTTTGTTTTCCATTGCTGAGGATTTTTTTAGCCCGTTTCTTGCTGCTCAGGTTGCTGCTGTAGACATTCTTCCCTTGCATGCCACCAAAACTCACCGGCCCCTGCTAGTTTTTTATATGCCAATGATATTTTGCTATTTTTTAGGGGTACTAATCACAATCTAAAAGTGATTTTGCATACTTCTTGAATTGATGGTGAGTTGTCATATTAAAGAATGAGTTTAGAGAAAATCTATATTTGTTTTAGTGACTTTTTCTCTTTGGCTATTGTTTCGGCCATCAGGTATGCAACAAGGTTCCCTTCCTTTTATGTATCTTGGTCCTCCTTTGGTTAAAGGCAAGCCAAAATCTTGTTTTTGCGGCCTATAGCAAATCGTATTTT
Organism: Ochetophila trinervis; assembly: GCA_003254975.1. Lineage (NCBI taxonomy): Eukaryota > Viridiplantae > Streptophyta > Magnoliopsida > Rosales > Rhamnaceae > Ochetophila > Ochetophila trinervis. Next base: position 22,985 of record QANX01006291.1, on the reverse strand, counting down.
AAATAATTTTGATGCTTGGAAGAGTAAAGGTCTTTTGTATGCCAGTCGGATTTGCCTTGTTAATTTTGTGATTAATTCTTCCTTTTTTGCATTCTTTTATAATATATAAATGGCCTAAAGACTTACTGAATTCCATGAATAAAGCTATTCATAATTATGTTTAGTTTGGTTCAATTAATGGTAAGAAAGGGGTTTCGGTGGCTTTGGAGTCTTGTTGCTTGCCTCTTAAACAATGGGGCGTTAGTATCAAAAATCTAGTTTTGTTAATAAGGCTTTGCTTAGTTGGCTTGCGTGGAAGATTATTAATATGGATAATTATATTTATGATTTTCTTCGGTCTAGATTTAGAAGCAAGTTAAATAGCATTTTTTATCTTACTTCTTCAATATGGCCTCCTTTTTTTTTTCTTGGCTATTCAGAATAATTCGTTTGATGATTGTTGTTGGGTTCTTGGCAAGGCTTCAAAGCTTTTTTGGTATGAAAAATGGATTTGCAAACTGTTGGTTAAAATGTTAAATTTAGAAAACTTTGTTTGGGATTTCAGATGCAATGGTTTTGAATTTTTTTTATGTGATGGGTTCTGGCATCTCCCTAATGCAATTTTGGAAGTTTTTGGTGTTAGGTGAGGTTTCTATCAAAATTATGTACAAATATTAAACTAATCATATTGTTGTTCAGGATTGGTTGCATAAGGTTTGGAAACATTCCCCTATCTAGGTCTTTCATTTGTTGTTGTTTGTTTCTTTGTCGGCTTCCTATTGATTACTGCTTTATAAAACTCATGTTTGCTTCTTTTTCTTGTTTTTTTTTTTGTGCAAGCAATCTTCGAAGCATTTAAATCAACTTATTGTTACTAGTCCTTTTGTTGATGCAATTTGGAGTTTCCTTTCTAATCCTTTTAAAGTTAATTTGAATAACCATGGTTCTCCCATTGATCTGTTTTAAGATGCTTATATGCTTCTTGGAGTTCTCAGTTGTTTTTCCTTTGGAAGGCGACAATTGTTGCTGATTTTAATGAGATTTGGTTTGCCCGAAATTAGAGTTTGCATTCAGATTTTTTAATGCCGTTTTTTCCAGAGTGTTCAACTTTATTCTTGATCTATTATATCAGCGAATTCTTTGAACTTCGGTTTAATACACAATTCGGTATTTGATTTGTTGTTGCTCCGTAGGTTGGGGGTTCAAGCTTTTCAGCCAAGGGCTTTAAAGGAAATTTTTTGTTTCTTGGTCTTTTCCTTTAGCCTGTTGGACTAAAGTCAATGTTGGATGGGGCTTCTCGTGGTATTCCTAGACCTGCAGGTGCTAGGTGTGTGTTTCAGACTAGTAGGGGCTTGGTTAGAAATGTTGGGATCCACTCAAGTGAAACCCATTCAGATGAACCCCTTTGTAAACACTCTTCTCATCATGACACTTGGCAAAAATTGTTTTGAAAGGAAAAAAAAAAATCAGTGAAACCGGTTGCAAAAGAGAAAAAATGGGAGGAAATATTAATTTGGGCAGGAAAAATAATGGATGGTCAAAAAGATGCCACGTGTCACTTTCAAAATTACATCATATGGGAAAAAATTACAAAGTATGGAAAAAAGTTACATATTTTGGATAAAATTACATATTATGGAAAAAATTACTGAATATGGGAAAAAATTACTTATTATGGAAGAAAGTTACGTATTTTGGAAAATATTACACCGTAAATCAAAATTACCAAATATGGACCAAAAAGTACTAAGTATGGCAAAAAGTTACGTATTTTGAAAAATATTACATCGTAAGCCAAAATTACTGAATATGGGAAAAAATTACTAAATATGGAAGAAAGTTACGTATTTTGGAAAATATTACACCGTAAGCCAAAATTACTGAATATGGGAAAAAATTACTAAGTATGGAAGAAAGTTACATATTTTGGAATATATTACACCGTAAGCCAAAATTACCAAATATGGACCAAAAATTACTAAGTATGGCAAAAAGATACGTATTTTAGAAAATATTACACCGAAGCGAAAATTACTGAATATGGGAAAAAATTACTAAATATGGAAGAAAGTTACGTATTTTGGAAATTATTACACCGTAAGCCAAAATTACTGAATATGAGAAAAAATTACTAAGTATGGAAGAAAGTTACGTATTTTGGAAAATATTACACCGTAAGCCAAAATTACCAAATATGGACCAAAAATTACTAAGTATGGCAAAAAGTTACGTATTTTGAAAAATTTTACACCGTAAGCCAAAATTACTGAATATGGGAAAAAATTACTAAGTATGAAGAAAGTTACGTATATTGGAAAATATTACACCGTAAGCCAAAATTACCAAATATGGACCAAAAATTACTAAGTATGGAAGAAAGTTACGTATTTCGGAAAATATTACACCGTAAGACAAAATTACTGAATATGGACCAAAAATTACTAAGTATGGAAGAAAGTTACGGATTTTGGAAAACATTACAACGTAAGACAAAATTACTGAATATGGGAAACAATTTCTAATAATTACCAAAAATTAAGAAATATTTCTAAATGTGGAAGAAAGTAATTATATTTTCAACGTCTATTACACTATTATGAAGAACTGAATTCAATTCCAACATTACCTGATATGGAACAAATAAAAAAATTTAGATAAATATTAGACCATAAGAAAAAATTTGAGGCAAATTATTTGTTTCCTTAAATTTTGGGGCATCAGGGGCAGAGGGAGCCAGGCGGTAAGGCAGGCGCCGGTGGTCCTAGCAAAATTTTTTTAGCATTTTTTTGTGTTTCGGGGCATTAGAGGCGGAAGGCCCAAGCGGGAAAGCAGGTACTAGTCCAGGCGCCTATCTTTTTGAATGAGGTTTTTCCCCTTTCGGGGCATGAGGAGCAAAGGTGGGAAGGCATTTGAATTTTTTTTTTACGGTTTAGGTGACTATAATTAGGCCATAAGGGGCAGAAGGCCCCAGGCAGTAATCCAGGCTCTAGGACAGGCGCCTGTCATGGCATGAAGTTTTTTTTCCCAATGCTTTTTTCCAACTCTGCTTTCCAAACAAAATATCTTATACAAAATATTTATGTTTTATAAGTGAATGAACATAAAAATAAACAATGTTCCATAAGTAGATAGTGAAGCTTTCATATACAAATGTTTAAACATTTAAAGATGTCACTATAAATTGTAAATCAATAATAATTTTTGTTTTTAAATTTGTCTACCAAATGATTTTGTATATAGTACGTACAATTTTAAATTGAGTGGTTAATTATTTTTATGCACTTATTTAGGGACTTTAAAGAGTTTATTTCTATAAGTTTTCTTTTCAAATATTTAATAATACATGGTCTTGTTATAGTTAAAATGATTTAATCAAAATAAGTGTTCACTCTATTTTAAAACAGCAACTATTTTTGTAAATCATTTTACCACTTTTAGTGTATTGCTTTTATTCATTGAATGCCTTGAGCAATACTTAACTTGTACAATTTTGTATATTGCATATTCGATTAGGCACAAAATATAAATATATGTGGGATATCGACTTTTTTACCAACCAACTACCACCAGCAATGTTAGTTACCCATGTACCATTTGGATATGAAATCAAGTAATCAAGGGTGGTATCTCACTACCTCTAACAACATAGATGTTTAACAAAATACGAACTTTAGTTGGGATAAATAAGAAAAAAAGGCACTATTTGCTAAGGTAAAACCCGATATACATTATACATTAACACCCTAATAATATAAAAGTTGCTTAGCTAAAAGACATGCGCATGAAACAAAACAGCCAAGATAACTTTTGGTCGGATATTACGGAGGTGGCCGGGTAGAAGGATCCACTGCTGCCCAAATGCGCTGCAGTTGCTCGGCTTTTTGCTCCAATTGACTCTCCATCAAGGCTTGCCGTTCAACCATTTTGTTTTGGCTCACAACCAGACTTGCACACATGGCCTCAACGCGCTCAAATGACGACTCAACAGAGAATGGCACAGAAGAAGAAGGGCCCTCCATAGGTGGGGAAGAGTCACAGGGCCTGTTTCCTGTACCAGGGATCTCAACGGAATCCTCACCAATCCCATGCATTCGTGTGGTTGTCGTCCATCTGCCCTGCTCCTTAACAAAACTGTGACGACGGAGAGTAGCCTCGGTAACCACATCAGCAGTCCGAGTGGTGCTCACATCCTCGCCAGAAACATCCACCTCAAAACGTTCAAAAACTTTTGTCAACAGCAGTGGATAAGGCAACGACTTATCCAGCCGGTTAACTCTCACCGTTTGACATATGTGTTGTAGAATGATGGAAGCTAGAGGTACTCCGGGAACACCTTGCAACCCATTCAACATCTTATCCAACAAATATAAGTCGGCAAGTCGGATCTCATTCAAACTGCTTGCTCGAGGAATAACATTTGCACTATACAAATGAACCAATTCCCGCTGACGAATTTCCAAATTGACCGTGCCATTAACCAATTCACAGATTGCAGTCCCATTTTTGGGCGGGCGTGGAGTCGGAAAGTAGTGCAAACGGGTCGTAGCTTCCTCCAGCCTGAACTGGGGATCATCTTTAATACGGTCCTTGACCATTACAAAATCGGGACCTTCATCACTGACCCCCAAAATCTCAGCAAGAACTGCTCGAGTGAGATGAATCCGTCGACCCTTTACATAAGACTGAACCGTTTCACCGCTCGCTTTGTCTTTGCCTTCTATGTTGGCATAAAACTCCAACACCAACTGAGGATAATAAGTATTTGGTAATTGAAGTACACCACCCCATCCTATTGAACCAAAAGCATCGGTCAATTTGAGAAGAGAATCAATCGCCCCACTAACAGATTTTTCAACCACAAGGGAATTCTGTTTCCTCTGTTCACACCACCTAGCATTGGCGCGAGAAGTGAAATGTGCTGCTTCAGCTTCAGTAACCGCCTCTTCTGTCTCATCTCCTCGGCGTCGATTTCCACGAGACGAAGATGGAGGGGATGGCCGGGATTTTTGTCTAGATGATGCACGAGTCCAGATGGTACCGAGATTTTTATCAGACTTTTGACCATCACCACGTTGTTTTCCGGTTCGTCCCATTACTCCCAAAAAGCAATATTATAGGGGCAGATTATCCCCTTCGGCAACCACAATGGTACCTCGAATTGTCCCTGTCCATCATAACAATCCTGGTTAATCACACCAACCCACATTTATTCACAAAACATATATGAGATGATCAATACAGAGGCATATGAAAAATGGCTTCCCACATACCATAACATACTTCGATAAATTTTTGACTTCTACCCTTTCACAAACTCAATAAAATCTAAATTTTTCCCACACTATTTGTCAAAATTGTAAAGTACTTCGTTATCATTTCTGTTAATAAACTCATACATGAATATGCCTTGTACATTCCATAAAGAACTTATTGCATAATACTTGCAACAGATTTCAAGTCTTATGCTTATGAACATGATGCCAAGAAGATTATGAATGATGAATATATCTACTCAGCAGTGTTTGAATGCGCTTAAACACTTAAGGATATAATACCCTTGCACAATGAATATGACATGCGCTAGTGAGCACTACAACTTTGTCTACCAAATAATTATATATATCTTTCTTGACTGATTACAACAAATGCACATACAATCAATATCAGCCCCAGTTTCTCCACTATATCTGGAAAATCATGTTAGAAAGCCAAACTCAACAGAGATAATTTTAGTTTTGGGTGAAAATGCTTTGAACTTTTCATATATACACCTGTCTAAAGGGAAAAAATTAAGAATATACCTAGGGCTGCCGACGCTTATCTGTACGGGGTGTATCAGCGCGCTGCGTTCAATCTCCAGGCAGGCGTAGCACGGAATGAGGTTGGGACCTTGTGTGAAACGGGTTGGCTCCTCTTTGCTTGCTTACATCTTCGGACGTTTCGAGTGTGGAGGGGGACGGGAGGGGGAGGAGGAGGGGGACGGGGAGGGGAGGGGGACGGGATGGGGTAGGGCAAAATGCGTGAACCGTTTCTTACCTTTGGGAAGCTAGGTCTTGGAATTTATTGGGGACGAAATTTGGGTGGGTAATCGGGTTTAGGATCTGGTCAGCATTTGGGGTTGAAGGAAATGTTTTGTTTTGTTTCAAAATGGGTGGGTATTGTCGGGTTTGAGAGTAAATTCGGGTGGGTAATCGGGTTAGGTACTGTCAGGATGAAAAATTGGAATTTGTTTCAAATTGTGGGGCATTTCGTGTTTGAGAGGCAGGGGCTCCCAGACGCGAGGGCAGGTGCTAAGGCAGGTGCCTGTCTGGCAGTTGCATTTTTTCATTTTTCCCCCCTATTTTTTGGGCATTTGGGGCTTCAGTAGCAGTGGCTCCCAGGCGCTATGGCAGGCTCTAAGGCAGGCGCCTGTCTTCGAGTTTACAATTTTTCATTTCTTTGTGTGTTTTTTTACCGTTTAGGACTTCATGGGCAGGGGCTACCAGGCGCTATGGCAAGCGCTAAGGCAGGTGCCTGTCTTCAAGTTGGATTTTTCCATTTTTTCCCCATCTTTTTGGCCGTTTGGAGCTTCATGAGCAGGGGCTACTAGGCGCTATGGCAGGCACTAAGGCAGGCGCCTGTCTTCGATTTGGATTTTTCCATTTTTTTTACCATCTTTTTGGCTGTTTGGGGCTTCATGGGCATGGGCTACCAGGCGCTATGGCAGGCTCTAGGGCAAGCGCCTGTCGAAGAGGAAAATTTTTGTAATGACTTTACTCCAAATTCTGCTTGGAATAGGAGGAAATTTTAGTTCAAACAAACAAAATTGAAATCTTACCAACCATGGCAGCCGCTCCCACCATGGCCACTCTTTTACCAACCATACTCAATGCCATAAATGGCAAAAGAAAAGGAAAAATAATGAGTTATGGCTGTCTTGTCACATTTACTAACTGACAATTGCAACAAATATACCACAGCTTCCACAGCGTACATAATAAATTGGAGTTGCATTTCTAACTACTGCATTGAAACCTACGTGGTCAATTAAATGCACCAATAAATTTATGCTTTTTGTTACACATAACCAGCATACCTGTGTGAAATGGGTTGGACCTTCCCTTTGTGTTCGTTCACAGTTGGCTTCATTTTTTTTTCTGTTGAAACCTGGAATTGTTTCTTCAACAATTATGTAGTTAATATCGGCAGTTACAAAGAAAGTTTTCGGACCTCGAACGATCGACGTACACATATCCAGGTAAGCTGTACAAAACATTTCCTGTATTTTCTACATAGCATGAAGTTGAAAAAATAAATTAGTGCTGCATATCTTCTTCTTAACTCTAAAAAAAAATAAAACCCTTCACCACGGGGAGGAAGAAACGGATCAACTGGGTACAAAAACCAGCTGGAAATATAGATAGGGAAGCTTGCCTATGGTGAGGGCATTATTTAATGGTCAGATGCACAAGATGTATCTAAATGTTGACACCTGGCAGTTTCAAAGCATTATTTTTAATGCTCTGTTATAGTTGAATTTGACCAATTTTTTTAGCAACTTTCGGAACTGGCAATGCTGTACAGCTTTCTTTTGAATATTTTTCCACGAATTGAAATTTTCCAACTCAAACTTAATATTTTCGGCCAAGCTTTCAAAGTTTGCACCAAATTTGTTTTGGCTCCAATTAAATATGTACACTTCATTTTCGTTTCTCCGTCACTCAATTTGTATTTTTTTTCCCATCGATTGCACCGAATTTTGTATGTAAAGACTACATACAATAGAAATGGCAAAATGTTATACATAGCATTTTATCCCCAATTATACAGTATATTTTAATTTTTGGTTGAGCATGCTTTCCATTAACATACAAAACAAATATATATGTGCGAACCGTTGGAAATGAATGTGTAATTAAATATTGCAGGTTGCAGGTTATATGGCTGACTCACAGGGCAGTTCATTTTCGAGTTACTCGGACACAAGAGGTCTGAGTAAAATGTATGCAAATGGGAAACTTTACGTTTCATTGACTACCGACGATATGATTGGCCAAGAATTTAATACTCTTGATGAAGCATCCGACTTCTATGCTTCATACGCGAATGTAGTTGGTTTTGGTACACGTCGTTTCCACATGAAGAAATATACGAATGGTGAGATCCGCAAACGTGTATGGGTTTGTGCTAAACAGGGGTATAGAAGTCCAATTTGGTCGGATAGGGACAACCAAACGCGTGAAGCAAAGGAAATAACCCGAGTAGGATGCAAAGCTTCATTCGGCGTCGTTAGGAATAGCGTGACCGGGAAATGGAACGTCTCTATATTTGTCCCTGAACATTCCCATCCTCTTCTCTCGATGCATGAGACACATTGTCTTCCTTCTAATCGGTCAATTGATGGAGCTTCTATGACACAAGCACAAGCGATGCACAGTGTTGGAATAGGGACGAGTAAAATAATGGAGTACATGGTTGAGCAGTCGGGTGGATTTGAACACGTTGGCTTCAAGCCGACTGATTTGCATAACCATTTCACAAGAGTACGCAATGAAAAAATTAAAGTTACTGATTTGGAGACTCTGATTGCACATTTCGTAACGAATGGGGAGATGGACCCCGAATTATACTTCAGGTACACAGTAGATTCGGACATGCATCTATGCAATATTTTCTGGACCGACTCACTCGGACGTTTCGATTACAGTACTTTCAGTGATGTAGTGGCATTCGATGCAATTTACAAAACAAATGCGTATGGGAAGCCTTTGGTAATATTGGTAGGTGTCAACAATCACTTTCGCACCGTGATATTTGGTATGGCTTTGATTGGAGACGAAATAGTTGATACGTACACTTGGTTGCTTCAAACATTTATGGAGGCAATGAACAATAAGCATCCTGTAACAGTTGTCACCGATGGGGATAAAGCAATGCGGATGGCAATTTCAGTTGTTTTCCCCAGCTCCCACCATCGGTTGTGCACTTGGCATTTAGAGAGAAATGCTATGGCAAATTTTCACGACGTGGAGTTGGTGAGGGCATTCACAAGTCTTATGCTTGGTGAGTACACAACGTCAAAATTTGAAAGCCGTTGGGAGCGCATGGTCGACGATTTTGATGTCTGCAGTAATGCGTGGCTAAGAACAATGCATGAAACAAAAGAGCTGTGGGCGGAAGTATTCATGAAAGGGCATTTTTTTGGTGGCATGCGTAGCACACAAAGATGCGAGAGTATGAATGCTTTTATTAACAAATACAGTAAGGGTAGACATAAGCTATATCAGTTCATAATTGCTATTGATAGGGCCGTTTCAAGGCTGAGGAAACAAGAGGTCAAGGATGATGTTCAGTCGAAATACAGTTCCCCAGTCCTAACGACGCATATACAGGTTATTGAAAAGTACGCAGCCGAAGTGTACACGAGGAAACTTTTTAAGATGGTTAGGGCGCAGATGCTGGAACAGCGGGGGCTTAACATTATCGACTGCCTAGACTATGGAGACAAGCATATCTACATTGTCACGAGGTTCATGCATCCTGAAGTGAACTGGTTGGTATCGTACGATTACAACAACGGTAATATAAAATGCTCATGCAACCTGTTCGATGGGACGGGCATTCCTTGCAGTCACGCATTCTTCGTTATTAAACAAGAGAATCTCCGAGCCATTCCTGATTCCCTAATTCTAAAAAGCTGGAAAAAAGATGCAAGTAGCGGTATAAATTGGCCCAATCCAAAACAAGACACGTCGAATGAAATGGCATCGTCCATTCGGTACGGAGCCTTGGTAGCCAATTGTAGCAAAGTTTGCCTTTACGGGTCAAAGACAGAACAGGGATATAGGGAGGCGACTGAAGACGTAAGGCATCTAGCTATTCGTCTTTGAGAGTTGGTAACGGTGCATGAACAAACAAAGTTGAGTATGGGGGATAGCCGAGGTAAAAGACATATTATACAGGATCCGGTCGTTGCCAAAACGAAAGGAGACATTGCGGAGGGAACGAAGGAAGCAAAAGAAAGAAGATGTGGTTCATGCAAGAAACCGGGGCACACCAAGCGAACCTGTGCGAAAAGGTTTTCCTACCATTACAATGAAGCTTCAGCTGAAATGGAGAGTGAGATTGGTGTCCAATCTTCAAACACGATAGATTTCATGCACGTTAATGACTTCAATAACCCCACAAGCCAAGATAGTGTTGCAATTGACCTTAGTCCACCGAATGATGTCCCTTTCCAAAGGATCAATAATGGCAGCCCACAAACTTCCATCATGCATATGCAATGGTGGTTTCCAGGTATACATTATAAATAGTACATGATGTCTTATATTGTGTAAATTCATTAGGAATAGCATAATTTTTTCTAGATTTTTTTGTCGCAAGAGAGCAGAGGCTGGCAGGTGGGGACAGAATGGCCCAGGCGGTTTACCAAGCTCCATTCCAGGCGCCTGGTCAAGAAAAATACTCACAGGTTGAAATTTTATTGAAGATCGCCATAGGGGCAGATTATCCCAGGCGGTATACCAGGCATAATGACAGGCGTCTGGTCAAGGAAGGAAGACAATTTTTGGTGCAGGTGATTTGTTTTAGAGGGTTTAGATGGGGATAGAATGGCACAGGCAGTATACCAGGCGCCTGGTCAGGGAGAAAAAGATGAGGGTCAAATTTTTTACTGCTCGCCATGGGGCAGCTTCACCCAGACGGTATACCAGGCGCTATTCCAGGCACCTGGTCAATGTCAAAATATTGGGTACTCTTTTGAATATGACAATTTTTGTTTTGCTCGCCAGCAAGGGAACACATTGTCTTCGTTATTTTTTTAGCTGGGCATTAGGGTGCAACAAGTTGAATTTATTTTGAATTTGGAATAACTTTTATATTTCAGGCATGCCGTAAGACCAAAAAAGCACCACGCTGGAACTCAATAGCCCGTTCCCAAACACGTTGCAAGAGTCACTTGAGCACGACGAAAGTGTAGACCTTAATCCTTTTTGTAAAACTGTAATTATTAACTAACAGTCGTGCCTTCTTATCCATTTCTGGGGTTAAATTATGGATGTAATGGAGTGTCAAGTTTGAAGATGTAGCTTAATTCATAATATCGGAAGATTCATTATGTACATAAAAGAAACTATCCCTTTATGTTTCGTAAAATCTACAGGTACGCCTTTGGGATAAAAAAATAAATTTGATATAGGAATGTGGAACTGCAATTGTTAGGCAGCATTTTCCTTTGTGATTGATGGAGTGGAGTGAATTGAAATCTACACATGATCAATATTTTACTATTGCTGTATTGATAAACCATATAATCTGTATTCAATTAAACAACAAAACCCCATGACTCATGTATGGCAATATTTTGGCGAATACAAAATTCATCGACAAAATAATTAAAGATAGTAAGACAAACAATATGCGGATCAAAAGCAGCTGTTTAATCTGTCCCGATTACAAACATGGTTTAAGTTACTGATGCAGCAGGGATGTATTCATAAATGTTTTCTTCTAGATTTCTTTCTCCCTCTAACCGATGACTTCACAGTTTTAGGACGGGATGTATCAGCGCGGTTCCCTACCCCTCTATAATGAGAGTCTGTTGTTTGCATCAATCGACCCAACTTCAGATTGTGGGGCTCGAACATGATATCCATAGCGGTGAAACACCGTTCAATCTGTGAGTCAAACTACAGGAATAAACAAAAGTCAGAAAAAATAATATCTAACGTGCTATGTACTCCAAATGCATTTTTAAGAATAAATTACTCATAGTGGAACATATGAAAAAGTAAAGGAAAATAATACCCTTGATAAGCAAAAATCAAAAGACTCCATATACTTCACAACAAATAGCCCGCAATCAACCCTGTTATTTTGGGTGGTGACCTTGACTGGTTTACGGATGCCAAAGGACTCAAAGAAGGTCCGACTTTTGTACACTCTTGTTATCTCTTCGGCCAAAACGATATCTAATGCTTTTAACTACATTACACCAAAATGTTAGTTTCGTAAGATCAGTATAAAAAACCAATTGCATGTTTCAATCACAGGCCTATACAAACCATTAACAACCAGTTCGACGAAAAGTATAAAACAAGAAGAAAAAAAAACAAAATAGGGAATTTTCAAGAAAATGTATGGAAATCAGCAATCTCACCATCGAATGAGATGCACTCTCCCGCTTGCGTCTGTCCTTTGGATTTGGTAAAGAATCCCAAATCTCACCAACCTTATCTCTGACGTACACGATAATTAGATACCAGTGCTTCTCATTATCATTCATGGGGATGTAAATCTAGAGAATAACGTGACAAAAAAAAAAAAACAGTGGCACATTTAGTCAGTCAATCAAAAATAAAATGTTGTTTGAACCGTTCAGTAAAATGTAAAATGTTGTTTCAAATTTTTCCACTAATCAAACACATGTGCAGAGACAATTGCGTCTAACCTTTTCGCAAAAGTCAAGCTGCCCATAGAATTTTGAAATAAATTTCCATGTGTTTCTAAACCTCATAATATCCTCATCAGTTTTTGAACTATCAAGTACAATTTGCTGCAAAAGTAGAAGTTGCACCGAAATTAGATTCCATCAACAAACGAAAGCTGACAGAAGTGACATGTAATAGGTAAACAAACCGAATCGACAAAATTTCAGCCTCATATACTATTTCATACTTGAAAAGATGGCGTCAGAAACCACTGCCTTGTCTCTTTTGGAGGGTGTTTCAACCTTTCACGATACGTGCAAGCTTCCACGGCTAGGTCAAGTACCTAAAGCGTGTTTAAATGCAAAATTGGAATTTCATAATTATGGCTAACAAACTGCAATTATGAAAAAATTATCAATATAATAAAACGAAGATAGCTTACAGTGGTTTTAAAACATTCGCCAGGCGCTAAACATAGGATATCAGATCGGGTAAAATAAAGATGCTCTGTCTGAACAATGATCTCGCTACAACACAAATGCAATGCAAAGATTAAGTCAGTAAAAGAATGAAAAACCGGTGATCTACAAACCAATACAAACCGTGAAGGTTAAAGAACACCATAACCAACCACATTTCAGAGGAATTTTATGTACCTACCATCGAGATTTTTATCAAAAGCATAGTTCAACAGCTTAACGCTTGATTCTTGAAGTGAGCTATGCATGCGAAATGGACTAGCGTTGATGATATGACCCTCCCCACTGCCACTCTATGTACAAAATACCCATACAATATTAGTAAATCATATGTGGAAATCAAACTCATCGTTATTTGTGGAAATCATTTGTCGAAATGAAATTGATAGACCTCACTTTGTGCGAGACGAGCTGCTAAACTACTCAATAGTTTAAATTGTACTCCATATGAGTCCGAATCGTTTGGCACAAAATCAACTGCCTCGACATTGTTCAGCTCCTCATCGTCAGTTGATATATGTTCGATTGCCCGAGGTTCAGATTGGTATCGTAAAGGAGTGACTTTCGCAGGTGAAATGGAATCAGGGGCCGGCGATGCAATTGCTTTGCCTTTGGCTTGTCCAATTTGCATGTCTTGGCATAATGGTTTCTTAAGCAAACCAACAGACTTCGCTAAAGCAGCAATGTCGTTCGTCACCCCCGCTTTCAAAGTTGCAAGCTCATTCTTGACCTCCTTTTTGAAAATCGAGAGCTCATTCGTCAAGGTTTCCACATTCTTGGTGAGAAGGCTGATTTTATGAGAAGCATCAATCGTGGACTGACTATCGAGAGGAATCTTAACAGTTACGTCAATAGTCCAGTCCCAAGAACTCTGGTCTCTGGCCTGTTCTACCTCATCATCCTGTGAACAAAATGGACAAACACGGTTACAGTACGATAACATGGACAATGACGGATTAAGTAACTTTATGTACCCTAAAATTGAATTCGTAAGGAGCTAACCTTCTGTGCAGATTGAGATCGCAAAGTTTTCAACTGCTTCTTGAATTTCTTCGTCTCCTTCTCGCCCCAAGCACAAACTGCCGGTAAGTTTCGGGAAACTATATGTTTTCCAGCCCATGCAACATCCATATAAAACAACTACCAAAACATTACATAATGTTGACACAAAGTAATTAAGACCATTACAAGTTAACGGGCGGAATGCAACAAATTCAGAATTTTTATTTTTAATAATTACCTGAAGCACCAGCAAGCATCCAGAGATGTACTGTGTATTGGAATTTCTGTACTTCTGGATGCCCTCGCATAGACGGTTTGAAGTCCATGTAGCCCATTTTTTCCCTCTGATCAAATTCGCACTAAGGACTCGGCTTAGGTCCTTGCTCGGTATGTACACAGAAGACGTGGGACTCAATATCGTCCCCATCAAGAACATAGTGAAGATAACTATGAAGTCACCCCCGGTTGCCTTTTTCTTCGTTAATATTTCCTGCAGTGCAGCGATGGGGATAGCTCCTTTGCCCAAATTGTAATTGACCCTAAGTGCATCCAACGCAGCCGTGTCGCTGGAAGAATCGATCGCGCTTCCATCGTCTGACAGCCCCATCAGCCTCTCAACAGCTGCTGGACCGACATTGTACAATGTCCCATGTACATCTAAGTTGTGGCTGAAAGGATTGAAATGATCCACCAGCCACAGCACCAAGGATCCACAGCCTTCTTCTCATCATCAATGAAAGCTTTAGCCACGCACCACACGCGTTCAGGGCTGCATCGCGTACAAAACATGCGGCTATCCTCCATATCACAGCCATGACGCTTCTTCTCCTCACCATCGAGGTCTTTCCACTTTTTACCCAACTTTATAATATCCTACAAATAAATTTCAAAAGAACCGTATTAGTAAGCATTTTTTTTAAACGATTTAATGCAAATATGAAATCTCAAAAAGTGAAAATCAAACTTACCTGTTTGGTTATAGTTTGTCCGTTCTGCTTCATCTTTTCACGTTCCATCGTTCTGCAAGAAACGACAGTAAAGAGGTTTGCCATTTTCACGAATTCATAAGTAATTTCACTGTATACTTACAGATAATTAAACCAGCCATTTATTTTTCGTTTCCGATTCCCCTTGCTGTTGGACAGGGCTGTCTCAGACGGGTCTGTCTTGGATGTCCCTCCTAGTACAAGTTTTTCATTGGAAGACTACAATGTGAAACAAGATACATGTTACTAAATTTACACTCAACCAATTATTCAAGTAAATGAATATTGGAAATAAAAAGTATATTTATTAACAGAGGTAGCCAGGGAAAACATACCATGATGCTTATTGAACATAATACGGTTTCGGCTATGCCCTTTATATCTTAAATCACAAACCCAAATTCAAATTGATCCTGCGGCAAATACACTCGCATACCAATAAACAAAATAAGGACCTAAATTAATACATCACTAAACCCTAATAATATATTTAAAGGGTGTTTTTTTTTTTGTAAAATATGATTCTTTCCAACCATATTCTACTACAAATTAACTTCGAACCTAACAATATTCCATAAACTGTTGCTTAGAGAAACCCTAACAACAAAACTCTAATAACCTTTAAAATTAAACTTTCACAAAATAGACAAAATATCAATAGTAAAAGTTCAATATTTACTTTTGGTTGGCAGATTCAGTGCACAAACTATGTAAGAAGTTCATATAATACTGGAAAAGCAAAATATAGATAAAATAAGTGTACATACTTAATAGAACAGCAGTATTTCCATAAACTATGTCAGAATTTCATATAATACTGGCAAAGCAATTGGAAACAATATATTCTTTCAGTACAATACAAACACAACAAATATGTTATTCCCCTAGCTTATAAATGAATATTCAATATTGATTTCATATAAGAGAAATCACCGTTTGTCACATGCTTTTCCATCAGATATAGTGACCACGCAGTCGTCTACACTAAGGGAACTATATTGACCTACTATCCCTAATGAAATTTTCTATACCTCTTATTTAAATATTTTTTTAAATTGAAAAAAATATTTAATCATCTCTGTCTTCGTAATCTATCTTTCAGTGCCTTTGCAAAACTGTACGCAGAAAACCCTATTAAACCCACCTCCCTAAAACCTATAAAACTCAGTTCCTCTAAACTGAACTAAGCTACAACCTAGAAAAGCACAAAAACCCCATTCTTTAAGATCGTTATATATTATCTAAAACTATAACCTAATATTTAGAAATAGAAACACAGTGCTACCAATTCAACAATTTTGAAAAAAATTTAAACATACATCAAATAGTTTGACGATTTTAATTACACATTGAGGATTTTACTTACTTTAAGTTTTGAGTACACGGTATACTCAGAGTATCGAAAATTTACTCCATTAAAACTACACTTGGAGAGCCGACTAAGACAGGATCGATGGTGGTCGGGGGAGAAGAACGGCGCCTGACCAGATGCAGTGAAGAACAATGCCTCCGTAATTACTGAAAAGCCAGCGTGAGGAAGAAAACATGAAAGTTGGACGAAGACGCCGAGTCGGTGAAGGAGAAGGAGGAAGACGGCACGTCGGGGAGAAGAACAGGGGAGAGGCACGAAGCCGGCGCGTCGGGAGAGAAGACTGGGTGAGAGGCCGAATTTTCGGGGGAGAAGCCGAATGTTGGGGGGAGTATTTTGGAAATTTTTTGATTTGTTAATTTAGGTTTTAATTTAGGTTATAAAAAAATTGGGGCTAAATTTGTAAATGCACAAAACAACAAAATAAATATTTTTTTTTCAAAATTCAAATTTTTTTACCAGACAAACATATTTTCGGTTGCCTCCCAACAGGGGGTTCATGCTGGAGACCCCTGTTGGGTTTCACTTGAGAAAAGTCCAGAAATGTTTTTGCTTTGCCTTTACATTCTCTTTGTCCTTTTGAAGACGAGCTTATGGCGATGATTTTTGCTTTTGAGACAACTTATAAGCTTTCTTAGTTTCCTCTTTGGCTCAAGAGTGATTCCATGTTTGTGGTTAATTTGATATAGTCCACTACGTCAAAAATTTTAATAGGCGACGCAAAAATAGCATTGTAAATTGTAAACGGCGACGTAATATCTTGTGTCGCAGAAAGGGGCGTCGCTAAAAGTGAAAAATATTCGCGATGAATAATGTGCGTCGCAAATATGAAACAATTAGCGGTAATTATCTTCACAATTGGCATTGCAAGCGTCGTCATTTCTTTTACCAATTGGCGACACTAGCGTCACCAATTCTCCCCACAATTGGCGACGCTAACGTATTCAATTATCAGTTTTTGCAATGAAATTTTGTCGCGAAATTTATCTAAATTGGCGACGAGTGCGTCTCCAATTGTCCATTTATCGCAAAAATTATTCGTCGCTGATACCATTATTTAGCGACGACATTCGTCGCTAATTATTGAGGCTATTTTTTTAAAACCGTAGCAAATCCCTATATAAGACGTCGCTAGATAATTCAAATTAAACGATTTTTTAAATCTCATTTGAATATTTTATAAATTTAATTTAAATGTATAAATATTATTAATTACAAGTAAACAAATTTAAATTTCATTATAAAATGATGAATGATTTATTGCAAATGATTAATTTAGTAATAATGAAAATCAATTACTAATAAAAAATACAAATGAGAAAAAAATGCAAATATATAAAAAAAAAATGCGAACAACAAAACTACAAACAACTATATCTTTCCATAAATATAATAATTAAATGCAACATAGTTTTTGTCACCTAAAAGTATATATATAAACTGAAAATACCATATCTTATATTGATGTTATAAATGGGAGCAAAGCAGCTATCCATTTTGGTCTAAAACTATCTATGTACTGCTAGGTCCAAACAACATCCTGAAATTACACATATAAACCAAACAAGTAGTTCAAATAAGTATCAACTAATAATTATCTATTCTTATTATGTGTATACAAAAGTGATAGAAAAATGTTAATCATTATATTAAATAGCTTAGTAGTTTTTTCACCATATACATTTAAAGTGCATTTAGATATATGAATAAATATTTATGTATAACAATATGAACTATATGTACCTTTGTTATAGGCGTGTAAGAAGAAATACACTCGGGTCTCGGTGGTGGCGTGTACGGAGAAATACCTGAGGTCCAAAGGTAGAGTGTAGGAAAAAATACTCGAAGGGCTTGGCGGCGACGCCAAGAAAGTGAAATCACTATGGGTCCTTTAGCTTGTTGGAAGAAGATATATATGAGTGAAAATTTTTGGTTGCCTTTGTTGTTGATGAGTTTGAGAGGAAGACAAATGGAAAATACCCGATTGCCGGCATCGACGAGTTGAGAAATGAAAACAATTTGAAAATACTGGTGTATTTTCGGGTTTGAGGGGAGTGTGTAGGGTAGTGGAAGGAAGAATGGGAAAATAAATTTGGATTGGTGAGAATTAATCCCGCCATTAATTTTGGGATACGGCGACGCATAGT
The DNA here is from genome assembly GCA_003254975.1 of Ochetophila trinervis. Taxonomy (NCBI): domain Eukaryota; kingdom Viridiplantae; phylum Streptophyta; class Magnoliopsida; order Rosales; family Rhamnaceae; genus Ochetophila; species Ochetophila trinervis. The sequence continues at coordinate 4,613 of QANX01006291.1, read as the reverse complement.
ATCGCTAAAGGTATTTTAGCGATGCAGTGCGTCGCCAATTAAAGAATATTTTGGCAAGACCCAATAATGATTATTTTTTTATGTATATATATATATTTTTTTTATTTCTATAATTTATATTCTAAATTATAAAATTATATTATATATAGTAAATGAAAATTATATATATTAAACATAACATATTTAAATAGATATTAAATTTCACACACATTATATAAATTTATATATAAAACATAAATAGATATTAAATATAATTTATACATTTTAGTTGCTAAATTTATATATTTTATTATTATAAATATATAATTATATATTTCTATATATAATATATAATTTTATATTAAATATTTAAATAGATAAATATTATATATAGAAATATATAAATAGTTTTTAGCGACGCTTGGCGTCGCTAAAAGTTACTTAATGGCGACGCACAGCGTCGCTAAAAATATTATATATAGAATATGGATTAAAAATAAACAATAATTTTGATTGTGTTTAATTATATCAAGTATGTCCAATTTTTTAATTTAAAGTGTTTTCAATATACAAATTAAATTAATGGTAAATAATATTAATAGGGTTTTGTTGAGTAGTAAGTTTATAGTTTGAAATATTCGTTTCTTACAAGATACATATAAAATAGTTTAATTTAAATTTTATAACGAATTTAGGTGTTAATTAGTAAGTTTAATTTAAATTTTTATTAAAATAGTTTAATTATATTAAAATAGGTTAATTATATTAAAATAGTTTAATTACATTAAACAAGATAAATTAAAATGTTATAACAAATTTAGGTGTTAATTAGTAAGTTTATAAATATTTTACTTATATTAAACAAGATACATTTAAATTTTATAACAAGTTTAGGTGTTAATTAGTAAGTTTATAAATATTTTACTTATATTCAAATAGTTTAATTAATATAAAATAGTTTAATTATATTAAAATAATTTAATTTAAAATTTAAAAATTTTAGGTGTTTAATTTAAATATTGTTTTTTGCTTTTAGTTAAAACGGCGCCATTTGGTCCTATTGGGTAAAACGATGCCGTTTAATTTAGTACTATAGATGACAGTTTATACTATAAACCGACGTCTAATGTGTATCGACGACGGTTGGATATATAAACCGTTGTCTTTAATGTATAGACAACGGTTATATCTAAGAAACCATTGTCTATACCAAAAACGGTGTCGTTTTTGCCCCGTGTTTTCTTTTTTACACAGCATTCTCTTCCATTTTTCCCCATTTCCACAGAAACCCTATACTCGAACTGTTGCCGCCGCAACCTTCTCTCCACCGTTTGCTTCATTTCAACAGGATTGTACTGCATATTCAACCCAAAAGCGTAAGGTAAGTAGTCGTCAACATATTTTCTGCTCTACATGTTCAATCCGAAAGTTTTTTTACCGATTTTGTGCTTTAATTTAAATTTGCCCGTGAATATATTGGTGAAAATGTTGAAATGTGTTGGTGCAAATGTTGTTGAAATTATATTGTGCCCGTGAATACATTTAGAAATTTGGTGCAAATGTTGAAATTTTAATGTATGAATATATTGTGAAAATGTGTTGAAATGTTGAGTTTTATTTTGTGCCCGTGAATATTTTTTTTTTGCGTGAAAATTATAGTTGAAATTATAATGTTTAATTTCTGCTTGGATATATTGTATGTTATATGTTAATATAATGTTTTCTGTTTGGATATATTATATGTTAATAAGGCCGAACTTGAATATGAATATATATATATTTTTTATAAGATGAATATATGTATATATATATATGTATATTACATATATATATATATGAATATATATTGGATGAATATATTGTATGAATATGTTGAAACAATGAATATGAATAGACGACGGTTTTTTAGAATTTTGGAAGTACATATATGAAATCACCACAGGCATATAAAATTAAAAACGACGGTTTTAAAGACGACGGTTTTGTATATATGTTACAGTTTTATATTATATATTTTTTTTTGTTGGTTTGTTAATATGTTATTAGTAAATTAATTGTTATTTATAATGTTGTTAATAATTGTTTGATAATTTACTAATATTTTTTTGTAGATATGGATTTAAATCAAGATCCAACTAATCCTAATGATCAAGACTCTTCCTCAAGTAGGAAGCAAAAGAAGGAGAGAGGATCGTCAAAGTTAGGAAGAATTCGTAGACTTGCTAGTGGCGAACTTAGAGAAGTAATATACAATGAGCATGGGGTCGGAGTGAATAAAGCCGGCCAATCTCTAGCTAATTATGAAGGTAGTTATACACGATCTCAAATACCGATCACCTACAAGAGTTGGAACGATGTTCCAACAAATTTGAAGAATACATTTTGGGAGACAATAAATGTACTAATACAACCAATTTCATTTTAATTAAAATATTTGGTTAATTAATTTCATGATTTTATTATTATTGAGCTAATAATACATTTTTTTTTGTAGGACTTTTATAACAAGAACGGGTCATTGAAATATAAAATTTTGAAGGATTGTGCAGAAAAATTGAGAAAATGGAATAGTTTTATGTACACACATTTTGTACACCCGTACATAGAATTAGGGGACATGGAAGCTTTCGATGTTGTCCCCGAAAAATATGGGGAATTTATTACACAAGACCAGTGGGATGAATTTGTACAGCAACGTATAACACCTGAGTGGGTTGTAAGTATTAATTAATTCAGTTTCTTACATTTTTTAACTAAACTACAATTTATGTAATTAATATTCATTTTTAATGTTTCAAGAACTTCATAAGCAACGGTCAGAATTAAGAAAAAGAAATCGATACAATCATCGTCTATCCTGTATTGGATTTGCACGGGCAGAGTACAATGAGGTGAGTAAAAAATTTAATTAAACTGTATTAATTTAATTTAAGAAATTTAGTAATTTTTAGATATTTAAATTATACAGTTTTAATTTAATTTAAAAAATTTAGCAATTTGTAGTTTAGTTTAATTTAATGTTTTAATTTAAATTAATGTTTTAAGTTAATTGAAATTAATGTTTTAAGTTAAGAAATTTAATGTTGTAAGTTAATTGAAATTATAATGTTTTAATTTAATTTAAGAAAATTAGTAATTTTAAATATTTTGAAATTATACTGTTTTAATTTAATTTAATATTGATATTTTGTAAACATGTAGAAGCTGAGATTGGGCACAGATGAACTGCTTTCCCTAGATGCTCTTTGGAAGTTGGGCTACGCGAATAAGGAGGGAAAGTTTCTTACACCAGAAGGTGCTGCAGTTGCAGAACAGATGGTATTAAATTTATGTTTTGATTTGCATATTTTATTTATATTAAGTAACTATGCAATTTTAGCACTGATATTTTAATACTTTATAAATTTGACAGGATAATTTACGGGAGAGAGTAGCTGCTGGGGAGGTCAACATTGACTTGGATTCGCCCAACGATATACTGATCCAAGTGTTGGGTACTTCTGAGCACCCGGGCCGAGTAAGGGTGAAGGGTAAATTGGTGACCCCTACTGAGTATTGGCACATTCCTCGACATAGAATCCAACCAACAAAAGAGAGGAACAGTGCAAAAGATGAGCGCATAAGACAACTATCTGAGGTCATTCGCGACCTCCAAAAGAGTAATACGTTATTGTCTGCACAGCTAGCCAAAACACATGATAACTTTGTGGCCAACCCAGGACATATGGATTTCATGACTGATCAGTATATGAACAACACCTGGGTTGCCACTAATATTCCTGAGGAGGCGCACCGTTTCAGTACTCCGCCAGCACCAGTACATCTTAGTACTCCTCTAGCTCCAGTACATCCCAAGACACCTGAGTAGGTAAATTTTTGTAAGATTGTTGTTTAATAAATATTTAATATATTGACTGTTATTTAATTAAAAAGCCGGCCAATTTATTTTGCAGGGTCTACAGTGGAAGCTTGCTGTATGCACTAGAGATAATATAGTGGTTGCTGGATTGATGTACCCTACGACCGATCCGGACTCTGTTTGCCATGGGATACGATTAGGGAAGCTTATGTGCGGGTCAATGTTCAGGAGGCATTGGTCCCTGATGCAGCCCTACCTATATCATTTTTTGACATTACATTGGTTGGAGTCATTTTGTCCATGGCCTAGATTTTTAGTCATTTTACCTGAAGAAGAGGTAAATAATTAAGTTATTAATAATTGTTATTTATAGTGTTTTATTTATTCATTATAATTAAGTTATTAATAATTGTTATTTATAATGTTGTTTTAAAATTTATATATTTGATCAGGTGGAGATATCAGTACGAGCATCAAAAGGCAAGACGGTAGCTCATTCAGACTCGAAGAGTACTCCCCATTCGCGTCATTCACGGGCATCTCCACCGACCAATGAAATTTAGCAGCAATTAATCACCTCTGACCTGCCACCGAAGCTGAGATTAATGAAGATGGTAGCTGCCATTGTCTTCAACCAACAATGTACGCAGCTTCAATTCAACTTGGGAAGGGGTATGATAGGCAATTCTCATCTTGGAGTGCTGACACATGAGAATATCTACCAATTTTTTCAGATGCAGGACTTGGGTGTTGATTGCGTATTATTCTATATGAA
>QANX01006290.1:92846-148551 GCA_003254975.1 Ochetophila trinervis | reverse complement strand
AAAGAAAAAAAAAAAAAAAAAAAAAAAAAAAGGACTTTCCAAATCCAAAATATCTTTTAGTTATTCATCATGCGTGAGCATTGACCACTTTTTCTTTTCTTCTTTTCTTTTTAAATTACTTTTTCATTTTTATATTGACAATTCAGTAATAAAATTGTGTAACGTTTTCCTAAATAATGGTTAGAGTTCCATTCCCAATAATAGTAATAATGATGATAATATTTCCATGGAATTAGACATCGCTCAAGTTATCATATTCTAAACCAAAATTCTTAACAAAATAAAATATATATTCTAAACCAAAATAATAATAATAATAGTATGCTTGTGTGGAAAAAAAAAACTCAGTACATCTGGATTATTATTCTTTGTTCCTCATATACATGTGGGCTTCACATATATAAGATCTACGTATATTTGAGAGAACAGAGTATTTACTCTGTACCAGAATTCTACACTTTGTGTGGATCTCGCTCCTTTTGTACTTAGATTTCTTATTTTTGGGTACCGTTAGTGAATTTAGAATTGGCTTGAACCAAAGTGGCATTCATAATGGTCCTTAACTGGCTCAACAAATCTCACCTGTCCACTATTTTGGTCCTATGTGACCATTTGATTAGTTCGACCAATAAATATTAGACCGAGTATTTGTAAGCTCAATTTCTTGTAAGTTTTTGGTTTTATTTTTGTTTTTGTGTTTGTTTCAAATTGGAGGGATTTTAGCCCCACATTTTAAACTAACAATCTAAAAAATATTATCAATAGTCATTGTGAATTGTACTTTTTCAAAAAAACTAATTTTTTAAAAAATAAAATAGTTGGATGCCCTTTTTTGGGTCCAGTTGAAGAAAAATACTCACTTATTGAAAAATCCAAAATTTCTCCCATCTCATGTGGACACTACTAATGGAATTTTCCAAACTATCCTATCTTCAATTTTAGAAAACCAGTAGGCACAAATTAAATACCTCAGATAATGTATCAGACTAAGAAGTGGTGTAGTTTTCTGAATCGATACCCTGTCCTAATAGTCAGATACTCCACGCAGTGTATATACTACTTGGAACGTCCTTACCACAACCCCTCCTGATTACAGCCTTCAAATCCTTGGCACACCACAACCCCTTCCATTTTCATGTCCTTCAATACACCACAACAGTATGACTGCAAGTCTTTCAAATTCGAGCCCATCAAAGAATTCATCATTTCATACCAAATGACTCGTCGTTACATGATTGACATGATAACTTATGAAGCTACGTCAATACCGATATGCTTGTGTATTAAGCGATTGAAAAGTGTTAGAAATAAAATATAAAATATATAATGACACACATTTTATTAACTTAAATTTTTAAGATCAATAGTAATTCAATATGGTATTAGAGCTAAAAAATTTAGCGGTCAGAAGTTCGAAATTCAATAATTTCATTTAAATTTAAAAAATAAATTTAAAGATTCAAAAAAAGTTCAAAAGAAACTGTATCGCATATTCACATGTAAGAATTCAAACGGATCTACATTTGAAAATGACTATTAAAGATAAAATATAAAATATATAATGTCCAACTTTTTATCAGTTTAGATTTTTGAAATTAGTAGTAATTTAACAAAGAGCATTGGAATGATTGACAGTGCTCTTCGAATGAAGGCGTTTGATATGAGCAGTGTCAAGGATGCCATTTTCAGTGGCCAAGACAATTGTTGAGCCTTCTGAGCCTTGCACACTTCGTCGACGGTTACCATTTTTAGAGCTAGGTGGTATGGTGTGTGACAAATATTCTAAGGACTGGATGCTCATATATTAGTAGAAGAATATGTTAATATTAGTAGAAGAAGAGGTTATATAATATTATGTTATGAGAAAGTGAGTGAAGAAAGACCTGCTTGCTCCTAGTTGAATTCCAAAATATTTTCTTCCAACTTCCACTTGCGTGTTCGTTGACGATGTCGATGTTAGAGAGCTTTATAAATATCAAGTAATTGGACATTCGAAACTTTTTTTTCTTTTGGTGAATACATTCGAAACTTGATGATAAAGGTATTTTGGCAAAGACATGGATAATAAAAAAGATACATAGGCATAATTTTAATTATTAAAATGGATGGATATTTTTCTATGCAAGCCACTAACATAAGACATCCTTATTTGCAATTTTCATTTGATTATGTTTTATTTAATTGTCTATGACGATACCTTTTTGGCCCATCAGCACAACCCTTAATGACAACTTTAGTTCGTCCATTGATCAATGAGTCCATTATTTTGATTAACCCTTTTAAAGTGTCCAAATTTCAGTCAAAGTTTGGAATCTTCAATATTTTCAACAATACCGATATATTGATACTTGATATTTTAAACTTGTATATAGGTCAACCGAGAAAGTGAGAAAGAGGAGCAAGGGAATGTGTACATGGTTAATTTAGTCCCTTTCAGTCTATCTTGGCTATAAATTCATGTCTTCAAAGCTATAAGAGAAATATTGCATCCTCATCTCCAAAGGCACACCATTATAAATCATTAGACACGATAAACAGAGCATGATTTACAATCTAAAATAATAAGCATACATATAATTATCATTTAAAAAAAAAAAATAAGCATACATATATGGATGTGTTATAACAATTAATAAATGTTACTCTAAGAAATTTTGTTAAATCAAGCTTGGTCGACACCAGAAATATTGCATTGCTCTGTGTCAACTATCATAGTGGTCTTGTAACAATATTCCCGTGACCAGAACAAAAAGTAGACGAAATTCAGAGCCCCAAGTCCAGCAATGAGGAAGTAAAAATAATCCAATTTTCCATCATTTATATCATTGGCTAACCAGTTCGATGTGCTGTGCACAAAATTCACTAGCAAAGTGCTCAGATAGCTCGCCCCAGCTATGGTTAGATATATTAGAGAATTCCCAATGCTTCTCATTTTATGAGGAAATTCGTTGTTGTAAAACTCAATCTGTCCAACCACACTGAAGACTTCGTAAAATCCGATGAAGATGAGCTGAGGGGCTAGCCACATTCCCGACATCGATGCGACGCCATCGGTGTGATCGGGGCTCGATATGGCCAGAGCTCTCCTCTTTCTCTCCACCAAAGCAGCCACCACCATGCTTAAAATTGAGCAAACATTTCCAATTCCTACTCTTTGGAGAGTTGAAATTCCTTCTTCACTTTTGGTGATTTTTCTAATGGTGGGTAGTAAAACGCTGTCGTATACTGGTAGCCATAGAGCTATTGTTATGTATGATATAACAGTGAGTGAGCCTGGTGGGATTTGAAACTTCGAACCCAGGTGGAGATCCATTTTCATGGCCTGTGATACTGTAAATGTTCCCTGTGTTGTCATGGAGATGAAGCAAATTATACCTGAGGCCCAAATTGGGATAATTTTAATCAAGCATTTTACTTCTTCAACTTGTTGGATGCTACATAGTCTCCATGGATTTGAACAAGGTTCATCATCTAGCATTAGATATTGATCATTATTGTCCACCATTAATGCAGCTTTGTTAAGGAACCTGGGCACCAGTGAAACAGAATTAGCATAAGCAAGCAAATTGATTGATATATATATAGTCAGTCTATTTCCTGATTGTAGTTATGTTAAAGTATAAATTTCAATGGATGAGATTAAATAATAATAAATAATAAATAGTTTAGATAACTAAAATTTTTTGATAACTTATTTATCCATTTATTTTTCAAAATTAGTTGATAACTATCTCCAAAGAGATCAGTTTATGTGTAAATATATGTATATGCTAGAAAAAAAAAAAAAAAAAGTCATATAAGCTATGGCATCAATAATAACAAATAGTTATTTAATTAATTAGGTGATTGTGTGAATCGCAACTTAGAATTGAAATTAAATCAAAATAAAATATCAGATTTTGTTTTAAAAGTTAATATCATTTACCTTCTTTAGAATTTGGTCTAAATGCAATTGGACTTTTTTTTTTGTTTAAAAATATCATCAAAATTCTCTCAAGTTTTAAAATATAACTTTGCTATTTGTTATTACTGATAATGATCACCGATGGAATCCAAGCTTATGCAACAAGTTTTAATTATATTTTATTTTTTAATAAAAAAAATTTAATAAAAAAATGAACTATTTAAATTGCCAGGTAGCATATAGATGTTTAGAATTTTTCTTTAAGATATCATCATATTCTGCCTCCCAGTTGTTTACCCCTTGCCCTTAAATTAGACACTATTATAATTAAACCATAGATACCTCTCAATAGTATAAAATTAAAGCTCAGTAAAAATGCATAAATAGAGAAGACTATTAATACCCATTTTATTACCTGAACTGTGTGGAGAGTCGAAGCTTGGCCACATCATTTTCTTTGAGAGGATGATCAAGAAATTTGGCATCGGTTGGAACCACATGGTGGCGTTTCTTATAAGCCGCAACAAAAACTCTAAGAATCCCAGAGAAAAGGCTTCCCTGGGGCTTTTCATACACATAAAATTTGGATCCAGCTATAAACAATAGAAGAGAGCAGACCATAAGGAAAGTAGGTATCGCAAAGCCTAATGGCCAGCTAATTGAGTTTTGGACATAAACGACGGTTTGACCGATCAAGAAGGGAAAAGTATAAATGGTATAGAAGCAATTATAAAGACTGGTCGTTCCTTTCCTTCCTTCAACAGTGGAGGTATCAAATTGATCAATTCCAAAGGGAATAGTGCAGGGTCTTATTCCACCACTCCCTAGGGCTAACCAATATAGGCCAATAAGCAAGATCCATAGTTGGGATTTTGTGTAGCCAATGCATTGTCCTAGTTGTTCCAGTGTTTGGCTACATTTTGGTGGTCTAAGTTGTGGCATTGATGCTGTTAGAGTGATTATTGCCATGCCCTGTTCATGATTACTCCAGTATTAAAACTTATTAGGAACAAAAAAATAGTAGTTATACTAAAGTTTTGAAAACTTATTTTAAAATAATTCTAGATTGAAAGAGAAAAAAAGGTGACTTGAACCTATAACAACAAAAGTACACATATGAGAAATTTATCGAGTGAATCAATTTCACTTGACAGATTATTGAAAACTTTAGTGTGGCAAAGCAGTAAATTTTTTTCTTTCCGTGAATAGTCGAAAAACAGTAAATAGTATTGAAACTTTTTATTTATTTTCCTGTGGTGTACAAAATTGTCACAAATTAAATAAGTTGCGGATCCACTTGCACATTAATGGCCATCCGCATTTTAAGTAATTACTATTAAATATTTTTTTTTAAAATTCTAATATAAATATAAAATAGAATTAAATTAAAATTTTCAATTAAAGTTTATCGAATAAATTACAGTTTTACTAGTAATCATTATCAGTAGTTATAAATAACAAAACTTTTTAGTTCGATATGCAATTTAAACATTATAAAGAGACCTTATTTTAAAAGTGCAAGCCAATTAAAATGTTATTGGTGTGCTAAACGAACACAGATATATACTTCTCTAATGTAGTTTGTGAGTTAGGATTAATTCTACTTTAAACGAGCAAGCAAATTGTTGGAAGAAAGTAAGTAATAGAACTTACGGGAAGAGATGCAAAAGAAGCCAAAAGAATGGTAAGATATTTGCCAAGGTAAGCATCGGAGACAAAGGCTCCAAGTAAAGGAGTAAGGTTGGTGGCACCATTCCACACGTTCAGAATATTTGCTGCCACCACTTGATCCATATTATACTCCCTCACCAAATACACCATAAAATTTCCCATCAACCCGAACGTAGCCAATCTTTGAATCGCTTCATTTCCTGCAAAAATATTTAATTCCCACAAAAAAAAGAAAATATTTTAATTCACAAATTATATATATGCACACACACACACACACACACACACAGTGAAGAAGAAATAAGGATGTGTTGAACCTAATATGTAAGGCACGGCCTTCCAACCAGGCTTTCTTGAGGTGGAAGATGATAAATTAACGTCGTTGTTTTCCACCAATGCTTTCTGTAGAGACTCATCTTTAGTAGTATTACTGCTGCTTGATTTGTGTTTGGTGCTGCAGAAAAATGACCAAAAAGAGGGTCTGCAACTTTTTCTTGTGTTTTCTTTCATCGTTTTTCTCTCTAGCTAGCTGTTTTTTATTTTATTTTATTGTTTTTTTCCTTTATGGGGTTTTGAGCAATTTTTTCTCAACCCTCGCTCTCTAGATCTCTCTCTCTATCTATCTTTGAATAATCCAAATTGGTTCTGCACCTATTTATATAGAATTTTAGGTGTCATGCATTCAAAAACCATATCCTCTTGAAAAGGTTCCAAATATATCTGCAATATTTTATGGCTTTAAGCATTTTTGATGCTGTGGTTTTTTTGGTATCCGGTGCACAGATACAGTATCCGGGGCATAGATATGTATATTTATATTAATGCAAGTAATACTTATAATGCAGTATCCGGAGCATATATATATAGATATATATTTTGGTTTCTAATTAGAAAAATGTTATTTCTTAGTTATAATGACTTGTGAAATTCATATGTTATTTAGCAATTTAGTTATTTCAAAAAGGGTTTATTTTCTCTAATTAAGTTTTTTAGAATAGAAAATCATTACTTAATCAAAGTCTATATCAATGAGTAATATTCATGTCAACAATGGTTTCACTGATAATCATCATCATTGGTGACAAATAGAAAACCTCCTCTAATTATATGATCAATCTTCTTATGTGTTCTTCATTTATCAAATTATTAATTTATTAAGTTATTCTCTTGTTGCCCATAAAAATACATAATTAAGTAATGCTACAAATACTAAAATATTGACTAAATTTATTAACTAAATAACACTCGTTGATATTTTATTGGTTAGCACATTTATATAACATAAATATGGATTAATAAATCATTAAATAAATAAATGAATCAAAAAATTAAAACCAATTAAAACGTTTGTCGCATTATGTAATAAATAAATTTAATCAATATTTTGATAAATATAGCATTATTATATATAATTTTATTAATATATTTTCCCTACATATGTGAGGGCAATGGCAGACAAAATATTTTTAATTTAATAAAATATAATAAAAAATATTTTATAAAATTAAAAAAATTGATAAAAATAACTAAAAAATTGTGAACAATTATTTTTTTTCAAAATTAATTTAACATGTAATAAACCGCCATATCAAATAATCAAAAAAATCAATTTTGACCAATTTAACTGTTGACTAAATTGACAACATGTGAGTCTAATAGTTGATTTTTTGTAGTCGTGTTTTGACTTAGACTTTATCATCAGTTTGTAAGTCTTGTAAATACGAGTTTGTGGATTGTAACACATCTAATTATGAGCCATAGTTTGAAAGTTATAGCCAAAAGAATGCTAGGACATTTTGGCTATATACTAATTTTGTTCTGTCTAATGAAAAATTGGTTTTATATTATTGTTAAATTATATTATCTCTCTCTATCTCTTTCATGGGTGGGAAAAATTCAAACTAGACCGACAAAACTAACCAAACTAAAGTCTTTTAGTTCGGTTCGATTATATCCATTAAGTCGGTTCATTTTATATTCCTCTTTACAAAAATAAAGATTTTTGGTTTGGTTTGTGGGTTTAGTAAATTTTCACCCACACTGAACCAAACCGATTAGCATATAAACACCAATACAAGTAAGCTCATCATGCCTTTCCCCTCTCATGCAACCAGTTGCTACATCACCCCATCAATCATGTTCTTTATCTATGAGTTAACCCTAATGCCTCGAGCCTCATGCACTCTTGAGTGACCTCTATCTCCTCTCTCACTCCTCAGCCTCACCATCTCTTAGGGCATCTCCAATGGTTTCGTGGATTGCTATTTATTTAGCACTAAAGTTGGAAGGACTTCCAGTTTATGTGGCATAAAGACTCATCAGATAGATCTATATTTCAATTAATTAATTATGTGCATATATTTTTTCATTTTACAAAAATAATAACAAAATGATAATTTTTATCTATCTATTTTTTTTCCTTTAAAAAAAATATTGAAAAGGATTGTTTACTATCTAACAAAGCTTCCAGAAATAGATAATCTCTTTCACAACTTCTTAGTTTTTTTGTTATCACATCAGCTTAACAAACCTTTTGCATAGAACCTTCGTAGATAATTTTTATAAAGTTTGTCTATTTATCTTATGTGGCAATTTTCTTTTTTTTAAAAAAAAAAAAACAAACTCATTGGAGATGCTTTCAGTCTCAGATTCTCACGCAAATTTCAATAGAGAGGAAAAATTGAGATGAAAAATAAGTTTTATGAGGGTTTGAAGGAAAAACCATAATCCTAAACTGTCTGATCTATCCAACTTTTCCCCATCTCATACTCTATTTTTATGTTTCCATTTGAAATCCATCAAAATATCCTATATGTGTCTAAATTTAATGGATCCAAAGAGAAAGCCTAAACCTTTGCCGCCTCATCTGACTAGTGACGACCACTGCTTCTTGATGTTCACCTTCTCATTGCCAGTCGTCCCCAATTCACAGCATCAAGCTTGAAGCTTCATGACACCGATCACAACTAGCTTTGCATCATCACCACCACCAATTTCACTCATCATCACCGATCCACTAGCCACAAACTCAGTAAATGCTTCATGTTCTATTTTTTGATTTCAAATTGTATTTCTTTATTTATGTTTGTTGATGTAGCTTTGTGCCCTAGTCTGAAATAAATTAGGGCTTGTTGGTGCTTCGCTTTATGATTGTTGATGCTTGGAAGTTTTGTGTTTCCTAACCAACTGATGTAACCGAAAACTAATCGATCAATTTTGGCTTTGGTCGATTTCAATTTTACCAGCTTGTTCGGTTCGGTTAGGTTGGTCAACCAATCCAGACTGAACTAAACCGTTTAATGCAAAAAATTAACCAATAATTAACATCACCGAACCAAGCACATCCCTAATCTTTCTCTATCTCTCATTCACCCTCTATTCCACACCATTTTCTGCCCCATTTTAAGACCCATCATCCTCTTGCAACTCGCAATCGATGCTAGCCAATAAACTTTATTGAGAAATTCTTCCAAATCGAAGCCAACAATCCTAGTAACTCATTTCTGGTAACCCATCACTGTGAAACTACCGAAAATGGAAAAAATCTAGCACCATTGGCTCCAATCTATATTTTTCAGCGAGCCCCGATTGAAAGGAAGCTTTTTTCCCTCTAAGCTATTTCATGTTGGTTGATTGTGTTGAGACTAATTCAAAATCAATTGTTTGAGTGGGTCAAAGCATATTCCTATAAATATACTAGTGTTAGGTAGAGTATCTGCACGTTCAGCTCATTCTTAACCATTATTTTTTCTTAGTTTACTGCTATGTACAACCTATAAAAGGCTTTATTGCTTGCTTACTTGATATCAATAAAGTAATACTTTCTCATCATATTTTGTCCTTTTTATTCAATTAGATTTTGCTTTATTATTTAGCCAACATATTTTTGGTATCAGAGCCAACTTTTTGGGCAGGTGAGAAAGTGAATTAAAAAAAAAGTGGTTCACGCAAACCTCAAAATGGCAAAAAATGGTACTGCAACTTCATCTCAACCATTAATTTCTTTATTCAAAGGTGAGAGCTACGAATTTTGGAGCATAAAAATGAGAATTTTGTTTATGTCTCAAGAATTGTGGGAGCTGGTGGAAAACGAGTATAATGACCTAGATGATGAGCAAAGGCTTCGAGAGAACAAAAAGAAAGACGTAAAGGCTTTGTTCTTTCTTCAACAAGCAGTTATAGATGACATGTTCTCTAAAATTTCTGCAGCAACTACTTCTAAGGAAGCATGGCAGATTCTCAAAAAGGAATTTCAGGGCTTATCAAAGTTAATTTCTATTAAGCTTCAATCTTTTCGTAGAACATTTGAAATGCTTCAAATGGGTACTTATGAATCTGTTCAAATGTACTTGTCACGGGCTTCCACAATTGTTTCTCAAATGAGGGTATATGGTGAAAAAATTACTGATGAGACTGTAGTTTCAAAATTATTAAGTAGTCTAACCCCTAAATTCAATCATATGATTGCTACAATAGAGGAGTCTAAAGATTTATCTGCTTATTCCTTTGATAATTTAATGGGTTCTTTGCAAGTTCATGAGGACATATTGCATAAATCATCAACAAAAAATGAAGAAAAGGCATTCCAAGTGAAAGAAGAGTCCTCTCACACTAAATCATATGACAGAGCTTTAAATAGAGGTGGTTTTCTTAGTGACTATTGTGGTCGTGGTGAAAATAGAGGACAAAGAGGACAATTTGGTGAACAAAGGCAGTTAAAAAATAATCATAGTCAAATTAAGTGCCATAATTGTGGAAAATTTGGTTACAAAGAGGCTGATTGGTGGACCAAGCAAAGAAATGAAAGGAAGCATGCCAATGTTGCAGAAGAAGAAGAGAGTATGTTGTTTATGACTCATTCTTTAGAGAAAAATGTTATTAATATTGTTTGGTTTTTGGATAGTGGGTGCTCTAATCACATGACAGGTTCAAAGTCATTATTTAGAGAGCTTGATGAGACAAAGAAATCAACAGTTCGACTAAGTGATGACAAGGTGATTCAAGTCGAAAGGAAATGTACAATTGCCATAAAAACAAATCACGGTAATACTAAACTTCTAAATGGTGTGCAATTTGTTCCTGGATTGGCTTACAATTTGTTAAGTGCTGGACAGTTGATGGCTAGTGGGTATAGAGTATTGTTTGATAATGACTCATGTAGAGTTGAAGATAAGAAATCAAGTCATACCATAGCTAATGTTTGAATGGCACAAAACAAAATGTTTCCACTTAAAGCCTCTCAAGATAATAAATTTTCCTTTGTCGTTAGTAAAATTGGTGAGTCTAAATTATGGCATTTGCGTTATGGGCATTTGAATGAGAATGGATTGAATTTGTTAAGTAAAAAAAATATGGTTAATGGGTTACCTAAAATTGAATCTTTTGAGTTTTGTGAAGTGTGTGTTTTGGGAAAACAAAGTAGAAAACCCTTTCCTGTAGGAAAATCATGGAGGGCAAATAATTATCTTGAATTGGTACATTTGGACTTGTGTGGACCTATGAAAACTGAATCGTTTGGTGGGAGTCGGTATTTTTATTACTTATTGATGATTACAGCCGTATGAATTGGGTTTATTTCTTGAAATATAAATCTGAAGCTTTTGACAATTTTCAGAAATTTAAAGTCTTGGTAGAAAATCATATTGGCAACCATATCAAGTGCATTAGGACTGACAGAGGTGGTGAATTTATTTCCACTGAGTTTAATATTTTTTGCAAGGAATGTGGTATTCACAGGGAGCTTACTGCACCATATACACCAAAGAATAATGGTGTTGTAGAATGAAAGAACCGAACTGTGATGGAAATGGCTAGAAGCTTACTAAAAGCCAAAGGTCTTTCAAATTCTTTTTGGACTGAAGCAGTTGCAACAACAGTATATCTCTTGAACATCTCTCCAACAGGGGTTGTTATGAACAAAACACCGTACGGAGAATGGAGAATGGAGAGGTAGGAAACCACGTGTAAGTCACTTAAAAGTTTTTGGTTGCATAGCCTATGCTTTAATTAGTTTTCAATCTCATCACAAACTTGATAAAAAATTTGAAAAATGTATGTTTGTTGGCTATAGTCATCAATCAAAAGCATATAGGCTATATAATCCTTTAAGTGGCAAGATTGTTATAATTAAGAACATGGGTTTTAATGAAGATGCAGAATGGGATCGGGGAGATGCTAAAAAGCCTAACCAAGTTTTAGTTTTAGAAGATATAGTTGTTGATTCCTCACCTCCAAATTGAGCAAATTCCTCTCCTGTAGGCAGCAACTCTTCATGTCCAATAAGCTCTAGTTCTGCCTCATCTGATGAAAATCCTCAAAGAAAATTTAGGTCCTTAAAGGATATTTATGAATCTAGTTCTTTTGCTTTGTGTGTTTCATATCCATTATTTTATAAGGAAGCTGCACATATAGAAGAGTGGCGCAATGCTATGGATGAAGAGATGGCTGCAATCCAGAAAAACCAAACTTGGGAACTAGTGGATTTGCCTAAAGGAAAGAATATTATTGGGCTTAAATGTGTGTTTAGAACCAAGTACCAAATCGATGGAAACATACAAAAGCATAAAGCTTGACTAGTGGAAAAGGGGTATGCTTACCAACCAGGCATTTATTTTTATGAAACACTCTCGCTGGTTGCTCGAATTTGAAACTGTAAGAGTATTGCTTGCTCTAGCTGCTCAATTATTTCTGTATGTTTTTCAATTTGATGTAAAATATGCTTTCTTGAATGGAGATTTGGAAGAGGAAGTTTATGTTTCTCAACCTGAAGGCTTTGTTGTAGATGGCCATGAGAATAAAGTCTTTAAATTAAGAAGAGCACTTTATGAGCTTAAGCAAGCTCCCCGAGCATGGTATAGTAAAATTGATGGCTATTTTCGTGAGGATGGATTTGAAAGAAATGATAATGAGCCCACTTTATATTTAAAGAAAGAAGGCAAAGCTGATTTTCTTGTTGTTTGTATCTATGTTGACGATATGATTTATTTTGGGTCTAATGAACATCTTCTTGCTCACTTTAAGTCCTCTATAATGAAGAAATTTGAAATGATAGATTTGGGTTTGTTGCAATATTTTCTTGGACTTTAGGTGAAATAGGATGCAGATGGAATTTTCATTTCACAACAAAAGTATTCAATTGAAATGCTTAACAAGTTCAACAAGCTGCATTACAGCATGGCCTCTACACTGATGAATTGAAATGAAAAATTGCAGGTTGATGATGGCATAGAAAAGGCTGATGCGACTTATTTTTGGAAGTTAATTGGTGGACTGAATTATTTGACACACACTAGACCTGACATTGCATTTTTTGTTAGTGTTTTGTCTAGGTTCATGCATAATCCAACAAAACATCATCTTGGAGCAGCTAAAATATTTGCAATATGTTGCCGGGGCTGCAAACTTTGGAATTTGGTACTCTAAAATATCAAATTATTCAGTTATATTGGCAATGATTGGGCAGGTTCCTTAGATGATAGAAGAAGTACTTTAGGATATAATTTTAGCCTAGGTTTTGGTGCTGTCTCATGGAGATCAAAGAAGCAAGATACTATTGTATTATCATCTTCAGAGGCAGAATACATAGCTGCAACATCATTAGCATGTCAAACAACCACAGAGTTCTTGTTGATTTGGGCCAAAACCAAGTTGTAGCAACTAAAATCCTTTGTGACAACAATGCTACAATTGCGATGACGAAAAATCCAGCTTTTCATAGCATAACAAAGCACATAGAAACGCATCATCATTTTATTTGAAGATTGGTAGCAAATGGAGAAATGGTGCTGGAGTTTTGTGGTAAAAGTGATCAAGTTGCTAATTTATTTACTAAGCCGTTGTCACAATTCAAACATAATTATTTTTGACAGCAATTAGCTAGGTGTCTGCGATTTTGAATCAATATGGCATGTTGAAACTAATTTAAAATCAATTGCTTGAGTGGGTCAAAGCATATTTCTATAAATATGCTAGTGTTAGGTAGAGTATCTGCACGTTCAGCTGATTCTTAACCATTATTTTTTCTTAGTTTGATGCTTATGTACGGCCTATAAAAGGCTTTATTGCTTGCTTACTTGATATCAATAAAGTTAATACTTTCTCATCATTTTTTGTCTTTTTTCTTCAATTAGCTTTTGCTTTATTGTTTAGCCAACATATCGAGCTCGTAAAAAAAGATCAACTTCGGCCGAAACTTTTTGGGCAATGTCTGGCTAATGTCGGCAAACCCAAATGGAATTGAAGAAAGAAATCCGGACTTGAACAAAAAGTGACACTGCAGCTGAGTAGAGTGGTCGATAAATCAATGAATTTACTCGCAGGTTCGAGACACACTGCCTCCCCTTTTAATTAGAGTTTCTTGTATTCTTTTCCGCTAAAAATTAATATATATATATATATATTCATAGTTATATATTAATAATTATTTATTGATCGTGTGTACAAATATATAAATAAGCATTTGATTATGAATTAAGCTAAAATTGTTATAAAGAAATTTTGTTTTCAACTCGTGTGATTAAATTTATTAAGTAAATTTTAAAATGGTACAATTTTACAATATGGAATTTTCAAAAATTAAGGAAATTTTATGAACTTTCCAAATTCTTGGGATTTTGTACTTTTTTATCTAGATATTTATACATAGATTTGAGAAATATTGGTTTCAAATTATCGAGAGGATTTTGATTTTTAGTGTGTATCATACAGGACGGGTGATTTACACGATATTATTCGGCGTTCACACCATTATCATTCTAGGTTGCAGTCATATGACAAAAAAGTGATGATCAAATCCTGCGATTAAATTTTTTGGGCCTGAGGGTCGTGATGACTAATTCTCTCTCTCTTGCCCTGTGATGATTAGATGCTAAGGATCACTTTGCGACATTGGAATATTGTATGGTTCATAGATTTTCATATGAGATTTGGTATTTCACGATGATGGATTTTATATATTTTTTGTTTAATTTATTTTATTTTACTTATTTAAATTTTGATTGTTTGATTATTTAATTTTGTTATTGGTTATTTCCATATTGCATATTTAATTGTTTTAATTACTGATTTAATTTCATCTTTGGTTATTTAGGGCTTTACTTGTTACTGTTGCCATGGTTTTAATACACAACTTATTTTGGGGATATATATTAAATGAGTTTTGAGAAAATTGTTTTAAATCGGAGAATATTTCAAAAGGAGAGTCAATGAGGTCCCGAGAGAAATGATTAAAAGGCTGTTTATTCATGAATATTTATAAAGCCAAATACAAAGATTTATCCCTAGCTCTAAAACAGACCTACGCAGACACAAGCATTGTGTAACTTCAATGTACTGTCCCTAACCAAGACCAACAAAACAGACCTACGCAGACACAAGCATTTAAAAGCTGTTTAATCAAACTTGGTGTGTGTCAACTTCCACAGTGGTCTTGTAACGATATCCACGCGAACAGAACAAAAGGTAGACAAAATTCAGAGCACCAAGTCCAGCAATCAGGAAGTAAAAATAATCCAATCTTCCTTCGTTTATATCATTTGTCAACCAGTCAGGTCGACCATTCTTTGCCGTTGTTCTATGCACAATGTTCACTACCAAACTGCTCAAATAGTTAGCCCCAGCAATGCTCACATAGAGCAGAGAATTCCCAATGCTTCTCATGCTATGAGGAAATTCGTTGTTGTAAAACTCAATCTGTCCAACCACGCTGAAAACTTCATACAATCCCAAGAAGATTAGCTGAGGGGCTAGCCACATGACCGACATCGGTGCAACGCCGCCGGGCCTAGGGTTTGATAAGGCTAGGGCCCTCCTCTCTCTCTCCACCAAACCAGCCACCACCATGCATAGAACTGACCAAACACTTCCAATTCCTATTCTTTGGAGAGTTGAAATTCCTTCTTCAGCAGTACTCTTGTTGAATTTTCTAATGGTGGGTAGCAAAACGCTGTCGTATAGAGGTAGCCATGTAGCTATTGTTATGTATGATATGACACTTAGTGAACCTGGTGGGATTTGAAACTTGGGCCCCAGGTGGAGATCCATTTTCATGGCCTGTGATACTGTAAATGTTCCCTGTGTTGTCATAGAGATGAAGCAGATTATACCTGAGGCCCATATTGGGATGATTTTTATCAGGGATTTTACTTCTTCCACTTGCTGGATGCTACACAACCTCCATGGATTTAGATATTGATGATCACTATTGTCCTCTATTAAAGCAGCTTTGTTCAACAATCTGGGAAAAACAGCATTAATTATCGTAAATAATAAGGAAGCAAATTCATCAACTTTTTGTCAAAACCATAATATATATATATATGTCATAATAATTATATATATAAGTCATAATAATTATATATATATATATATGTATCTATAATTATAAGGTGCATGTACTCAACTTGTGGATGCAGGTCCCACCAACATTGGTGGGTTTGCTATATTGGTGGGACGAAAATCTATATGTTATTAACTTTTTTATATCTCATCATAAAAGGATTATACATACATATATATATATATAATGAGTTCTTTACATAAATCAGTCAATATTATAATAATTTTTTTATCAGGTCCACCTCATAATATTATATTAAAATTAATTAATTTTATTTTATTTTTTATCAATTAAAAACCTATAACATCAACAATTTATATATAATTTTTAAAAATAGATCCAACACAATTAAATAAACTCAAATACAAATCTTTTAGTTTTGATTAAAGAACTTAATATATATTATCATATTGATATGATAAGAAACTTTTTGTCTATCAATAATAACAAATAGTTATTTAGGAGATTATGAATCACAATATAGAAATGAAATAAGTTTAAAATAAGTATCATATATATATATATATATATATACATATATATAATCAAGCTCACATCAGGTTACAAATAACTATTTAGGTGCTTATGAATCACAATTTAGAAATGAAACAAGTTTAAAATAAATATCATAGTATAAATAAATAAATATATATATATTTACATAGTCAAACTCACAATTGTTACAAATAGTTATTAAGGTGATTATGAATCATAATTTGTAAATGAAACAAGTTTAAAATAAGTATCTTCATAACAATGTATCATAAAAAATATTATCATCAAAAATATGATAATTTGATTCCTTGTCGAAAATATTATCAGCTTCTCCTCACAATTAATGTTATAATTTAATTATTGTAATTAGATTGCATAATCCATAAAATATGGGTGATTTCTTTTTAATACGTATATTCACTATCGTAGTAATATATATACCCTGGGAGAAGGATTCCAATTGGGAATCTTTGTCCAAAAAAATAATGGCCAACTAGGTTGTTCCCAACGCCAACGGGCTGACTATAAAATACTTACAAAATTAATAAAATAAAATAAGATAATGAATAAAAGTAACATTTTACCCGAATTGGGTGGAGAGTGGCAGTTTTGGCTCATCATTTTCTTTGAGAGGAGGATCAAAGAATTTGGCCTGGGTTGGAACCTCGCGGTGGCGTTTCTTATAAGCCGCAACGAAAACTCGAAGAATCCCAGAGAAAAGGCTTCCCTCAGGCTTTTCATACACATAAAATTTGGATCCACCTAAAAACAATATAATAGAGCAGACCATAAGGAAAGTAGGTACCCCAAAACCTAAAGCCCAGCTAATAAAGTTTTGGACATAAACGACGACGGTTTGACCGATCAAGAAGGCCAGAGTAAAAATGGTGTAGAAACAATTATAAAGACTGGCCGTTGCTTTCCTTCCTTCAACAGTGGAGGTATCAAATTGATCAATTCCAAAGGGAATAGTGCAGGGCCTTGTTCCACCAGTCCCTAAGGCTAACCAATATAGGCCGATGAGCAAGACCCAAAGTTGGGATTTTGTGTAGCCAATGCATTGTTCTAGTTGTTCCTGCGCTGGGCTGCATTTTGGTGGTCTAAGTTGGGGTACTGCCGCGGTTAGAGTGATTATTACCATTCCCTGTTCATGATGTTTAGTTTATCAAAACTTTATTAGGAAAATAATAATACTAATATAAGAAATGGAAAATCTTAAGTTTGGCAACCCTGTAATTAGTATTAATTGAAACATTTGATTTAATTTGTTGTTGAATACAAATTTTTCAACAAAAAAATAAGTAAATAAATATTTGATTGAATAGTCCTGCTGGGACAGTCCACTATATATAAAATTCATTATTTTCTCGTACACTATGAGATTTTTTTTATTTTTATTTTTTTAAAAAAAAAACGAAAGAATTTTATGTTTTCAATTAAAATCAACACAGCTTTTTTTATACCATGCTCAAATTTTCAAAGCGATTTCATATTGATTTGATTTTAGAGTTAAAAGTTAGCAGAGAGTTAATTATAAGATGAAAACGCACCGGAAGAGCTGCAAAAGAAGCCAAAATAATGGTAAGATATTTGCCGAGGTAAGCATCGGCAAGGAAGGCTCCAAGCAAAGGTAAAAGGTTGGTGGCACCATTCCACACGTTCAGAATATTTGCTGCCTCCACTTGATCCATATTGTACTCCCTCACCAAATACACCATAAAATTCGCTGTCAGCCCAAACGTCGCCAATCTTTGAATAGCTTCATTTCCTTAAAAAAAAAAAAGAAAAAAAAAAAAAAAAAATCCACCAAAATTAATTCTCATTAAAACAAACCAAATGGGAATTCAAAATGATCTTTGAAGTTCAAAGTTTAGAAATACCACCTAAAAAGTAAAAAAGAAAAATGTAAAAATTTAAAAAAGAACCCAGAAAGCAAGGCTACTTATAATAAAAAAGAATGTTAAAAAAAATATATAAAAATGATCACTTACAACTTCTTCCAAAAATTAATTTTTTTGAAAATAATAGTAATTAAACGAGAAACAATACAAACAGACCGAAAAACAGGCTAGAGAAGACCTAAGATATAAGGGACGGCCTTCCAACCAGGCTTTGAGGCGGCGATGGGATATGACGATAAATCAACGTCGTGGTTTTCCACCAATGCTTTCTCTAGAGAATCATCTTCAGTAGTACTGCTGATGCTTGATTTATCTTTGGTGCAACAGAAAAATGACCAGATAGAGGGTCTACAACTTTTTCCTCTGTTTTCTTCCTCCATTTTTATCTCTAGCTAGCTAGCTATTTTTTTTGTTTCCTTCTTTTTTTTTTTTTTCTTTTGGGGTTTTGAGTATTTCTCAAACTCTGATCACTCTCAGAGATTCATATTTGGTTTGACAATTTGTGTGTGGTTCGACCTATTTATATAGATTTGTACGTGGCATGCATGCATGCATATGCATTCAAAACTAATATCCTCTTAAAAAGGTTCCAGAGTATCTGTAACACTCTACGGCTAGTACCACTATTTTTCATGCTGTGGTTTTGTTTTAAGTATAAATTAATAATGTAGTATCCCAAGCATGGATTATGGATATATATGTTCCTTTCTAAAATATCTTATCAATCTTCTTGTTTGTATTTTATTTTCCAAATTTGTAATGTAATTTACTCTCTTGCTTAATTTCAGATTCGCTAAAAATTTATCACAAGCTAGCTAGCTCATCCATCCCCCCCCTCCCCTCTCTTTTTCTAAGGAAATAATAATAATAATAATAATAATAATAATAATAATAACCTTAATTCAGTTTCCTTTTACTTCTAAATTAGTCATGCATCTGACAATCGCACAATGTTTTAGGCGTTACATGACCTAGCTAGCTAGGTTCGCTTTGAGAAGACTAATTTTTTATTAATAGAAGTGACCCGTTTAAAATTAATAAAATTATTATGTAATACAAAGGAATGTTAATTTATTAACGTGGTTGGTTATTGAGAGAATTTATAGTGTGAGAAGACGAAAGAAATGCTAGAAAATGAAAAAAGATAAATAAATAATAGAGCGAATCTCACTATGCGAAAAATCTTAAACGGCGACGCAAAAATAGCGTCGTTAATTGTAAATAGCGACATAAATATTTATGTTGCGGATAGAAATGTTGCAGAAATGAAAAATATTCACGACAGACAATATGCGTCGCCAATAAAAAGATTTTAGGCAACACCGAACGGCGCTGTTAATGAAATATAAAGGCGACGAGGACGTCGCATTTTTGGCACAATAATGGCGACGCTAGTGTCGCGTATGTGGACCAGAAATAGCGACGCCATCGACACTTTTGTGCACCAGAAATAGTGACGCTAGCGACGCCTTTTCTTCACTAAAATGCAACGTTCAGGTGGATGCTAGCGTTGTATTTTTTTTTCATTTTTTAAAACCGCAGCAAATCTCTATTTAAAACGTCACTGGATAAATCAAATTTATTTGTATTGACTAATTAAATGATTTATTAAATAATTAAGGAAATAATAATAATAACAACCTTAATTCAGTTTCCTTTTACTTCTAAATTAGTCATGCATCTAACAATCGCACAATGTTTTAGGCGTTACATGACCTAGCTAGGTTCGGTTTGAGAAGACTAATTTTTTATTATTAGAAGTGAACTGTTTAAAATTAATAAAATTATTATGTAATACAAAGGAATGTTAATTTATTAACGTGGTTGGTTATTGAGAGAATTTATAGTGTGAGAAGACGAAAGAAATGCTAGAAAATGAAAAAAGATAAATAAATAATAAAGCTAATCTCACTACGCAAAAAACTCTAAACGGCGATGCAAAAATAACGTCATTAATTGTAAATGACGACGTAAATACTTATGTCGCAGAAAGTGAAAAATATTCGAGACAGACAATATGCGTCGCCAATAAGAAGATTTTAGGCAACACCGAGCGTCCCTGTTAATGAAATACAAAGGCGACGAAGACGTCGTCTTTTCGGTACAATAATGGCGACGCTAGCGTCGAGTATGTGGACCAGAAATAGCAACTCTAGCATCACTTTTGTACACCAGAAATAGTGACGCTAGCGTCGCCTTTTCTTCACTAAAATGCAACGTTCAGGTGGAAAAATTTTCACCTAAATGGCGACGCTAGCGTCATATTTTTTTTTCATTTTTAAAACCGCAGCAAATCTCTATTTAAAACGTCGCTGGATAAATCAAATTTATTTGTATTGACTAATTAAACGATTTATTAAATCTAATTTGAATATTTTAGAAAAGAAATTTAAATGTATAAATATAAATAATTAAAATTAAACACATTTAAATTTAATTATCTATTATAGAATGATGAATGACTCAAATTATATACACCATTCTGAAATAAACTACATATATGCATGTTACATATTGTGTTAGACAAAATCATCTTATGAGATCGTTTCAAACCTTCATTGTTATTTCTAGTGCTGCTTTATTATTTTATACATTAATTCATGAATCCGCAGCTTCCCAAAAGTGACTCATATACAAAAATAATTCAAAGAGTTATAATTGAACCAAAAAATAAAATAAAATTGAAAGAGTTATAAACAACATAGGGTTTCTAGCAATGCAAACTATGTCCGCATGAATCACACCAATCCAATAAATTTACTGAAAAAATTCTCGATATTGATAACATATTCACCATCCACTTGACTGACTTTTTTTTTAAAGCTTATAATAAAGTTAGTTCTTTTATTTGACTCTCTGCAATTCTCTCTAATTCAGAAGATAAGAAACTAATGGACAATAGCCGCATTCAATGTTTAGCTTGCAACTAGGGAAATAATATAACAAATGATATAAGAAAAAGCAAATATTTTCATATCATGCAAAGAACAAAATTACATATGTACAAATAATGCAATCAACATAATTACAAGCAGTTAAAATATTTCCATAAGTACAATAATTAAATGTGTCATTGTTTTTGTCATCTAAAAGCATGTATATATAAGCGGAAGTATAAATTATATCTTACTACGATACGAATGGGAGTACGACAACTGTCCATTCTACTCTAAAATGGTCGACATATTGCTGGGTCCAAGCAGTATCTTGGAACTGCACATACATACAAAATTAACAAGTAGTTAAAATAAGTATTAACTAATAATATTAATTCTTACTGAGTGTAAAAATGTATTAATTATTACCATGTCCGCTAAATTTCCTCGAGCAACATTATTTACTATGATGTCACGCATGATCATCATCACATAATATCCGCATTTGGTATTTCCTGGTTGTTTATCGTCTATACAAAAGTGATCCAAAAAAACAAGTTAATCATTATATTAAATAGCTAAGTAATTTTTTGTTCCACATACAAAATTAATATGTATTTACAATTATGAATAAATATTTATGTGTAAAAATCTTATTTATTTATGTATATACATATCTTATTTATGTACCTTTGTTTTAGGCCATTCTAGGTTTTTCATACTGAACTTTTTTTTTTGGCCATCGGATGTACAGTTTCAAGACAAGTACGTCCTATATATACATTATGCATACATTATATATATCACCAGAAATAAAATCAGCAATTAATTATTAAATTTAATTATTAATCATCCACAGATATAATTAATTATGCAAACTTACCTATCCAACAAACCTCTAAAGTTGGTCATTCTTTGACGGTTGTTCTTCGGAAGCGCATCATGAAACCATGCAACTGCTAAGTATGGGTCAACAACACCCAACATCCAATGATCTCTACAAAAGGGACTAATTACAAATGTTTTAATAAAACTCAAATAATCCATTGTAGTATTAGACAACTTATATTACCTTGACTAGTAGGGGAAAAACCATAGTTGACCTCTTTCTGCATCTTTCCATTGCATCAAAATTTTAAGTTCTCGCTCATCGCGATTTCTCCTTTCTACATTGGCTAAATCATCAGGGAGCATAAAACAATATTTCCCTAGTTGTTCACCCATCAGTCAGGAATGTAAATGCCGAAACAGTGAATTATCATTTACATAATTAGTTGTATGTGACAAATCGATAGCACTAAAATATTTAGCAATTAATGCAATAAAGTTGGAATTACGTACCTTATGTAGAACAAAATGCAAGACTGTTGCAACTCCAGCATGTAACAAAAATCTTGGATATATTTCTTCAAAATTGATATCATCACTTCATAGCCCACAATTGTCGGTGGCAAGGAGGCCATCCATATGTGATACATGTTGAAAGGATCGAGCCGCCTTAACAACGCTATAAGTGCAGGGCTAAGATTGTATGAGTGGTCAGCTTCACATTCATCAGCTGCAGCAACATTTGCCTGCTCGGACTCTACTGGTGTAAGCCTTTGGGACCTATGCGAGCCACTTGATCCTACAGCAACCACCTGTTTGCCCTTTGATGTTCTCCTTTTCCCATAATCCTAAAACCAAAATAAAAAAACATCTTAGTATCACAAATTAGCTAACATATATATGCGAACATAAAAAGTCAGTTTTGAATATATAATGTTATATACTGCATCGGATGGCAAAATAACAAGATGACGGGGTCATGCCACGAATGATCCTTCAGCCTCTTTAACATATAGCACGTCGAAAAATGGTATAGGTAACAATGCAGTAAGATCAATTGCTTCATTCAGTGAGACTCTAACGTTATCCGGTCCTAACTCTATACCATGACAAACAGAACTACAGGCTGTCAAAGTCCCGGTTGCCACAACGTTATCTCGTGTCCCTTCTGCAAGCTCACATACAATGTCATGCATTTCAAAATATGTTGGAAAACATCAGCGGGTTATAACAATCAATATTAAGAATATATTGTAAGAATTAAATAATAGTACACGTATTTCATACTGTACATATGTAGGATCACTAGGTGGAACAACTGACAGAGGAGGAACAGGCTAAGTGCCCAAATCAGTGACATCATCGTGCCGAGCAATGGTCGAATGATTTGCTGCATGACATGATCCATGTGAGGGTGACTGTGGTGGTATGTCAAGCCCGCATGCAGCAGCGAGATCACATACGTCATCTAATGCCCCTTTCTTGCGGACAACGTCGAACAGCCGACTCAAAACCTGCTCCAATTTCTCTATCCTTGCATTCTGCCTTTCGATATTTGCATCTACATCGGGTTCCTTCTTATTATTTTGTGTGCTTCGCCATGGTGTTTTGAAGAAATTCTTGACCGTGTACCCTTGTCCCTTTCCTCGAAGCCGACCAGGATACTTCTCGGACCCGAGGGCTTGTGTAAGCACATCATTTGGAGGAGAGGCATTTAGAATGCCTTAAGTGACATTATGCTTTAAAAAATGCTACAAAAACCAAATATGCATTAAAAATATTAATATGGTTAATTATGCATAATTAATAAAAATTATATGACCACTAATTTTGGTAATTATATAACTCACAATGTTTTCAATAATTGACTCAACCTCCGGATTGTCGACTCGTCCATCTTTCTTCGTTCTTGCGCGGATCCATAGCTCTTCGTGCTCGATTGGTTCGGTGGTGCCTCTCTCAGCTTGCTGCAAATTTATATACTTCCATTAAACATATGCAAATTTAAATATTTGATAATTAAATTATACTTAATCTTAATGTGTGTGCATGTATACATATTTATATATATTACATACCAACTCCACCTCTAACCGCGGATTTCCCTTACAGCCAAGTCGATGGGGATATATGTTGCCTTGGCCTACTTCCTTTTGATCCGCTCTTAACTTCTGTAATTCATGTTGACATCATATATTTTAAGTCAAAAAATTATATGTACATTCTATAAAGTGTTTGACACTTGCATACATAATTAAATTCTAAACCAATTTGGATATTATTTTTACCTTGAAGTCTTCACCAAGCCTATGGCTGAGAAATAAATCCCAGTCTTCTTGTTTGATGAAAGTATACATGTCAGTGGGTGAGTACTTGAATAGCTCGGGTTCTTTCAAGTATGGGGTCACATACATCTCAAACAGCTTGTGCTTAAACCTTTTCCACTTCCCAGCGCAACTTCTAAGACTCTGGTCCTTTTGAGAGTCATCCTTCTTTGAGTAACCCTATAACAACATCAATGTAGCATGTAATTAAATAACTCTATAATTTAATTCGGATTTTGGGTTATATATGCGACAAAATATTACCTTTAATGCTTCCCATAGGTTATCTTTCAATGCTGGAGACACATCATTCCAGCTTTTAGCTCCAATCGATACCGTGGAACGAGTGATTGAGCCCTACAAGTTGACCATCCTCACAGCTTCCTTGTTTAGTAGAGCTCCATGCTCATTGAACCATAGTTCCAACTGCTTTGTGTCGGCCTCCTTTCTAAACTATTTCAACGTTGTAGGTCCCCGACCTTTTCGCTTAGGAATTGGAACACTTGGACTGGCTGCTTCATCCTTTGTCGATAACGGCTCATCTGGTGGAAGAACAATATCATCCTCATTCGGATCCATTAATCTGTAACACACAACACAGTCACAAAAACAGATATGCATGCAGTTAAACGGTCCCAATTTAAATGCATCGCCTATTGCTTATATACTTTAAACGGTCCTAATTTAAATGCGTCGCCTAAGTCATATATTATTGCTTATATTCTACATACGTCGCCTATTCCTTATAATATATAATAATTTATATATATGTTTTATATGTATTATGGACGGCATAATGTTCACCTACATATCATTTAAGAAAAAAATAAATGCGTAAAACCGTATATATTTTTATCCATATTTTCATGTGAGCTTATATATCAACAAATATAATATGTATAATTTAATATTCATTTATTTAATTACATACTATTACACCATAAAAATATAAACCATCATAAACCGTATACATTTTTAATAATAATATGTATTTAACAACATCCATTTATAGACAACTTCATTTACAGACAAACAGTCATTTAAACACAAGCACAATTTGTCAAACATATTCTTAATTTAGCCATCATTTACCCAAAAAAATTTAATTTATCCATTTTCTAACAAAAATATTAAAATCAAATTCATCAAAAATTCAAACATACAAACCCGGGTTTTTAGTCGGCTATGGTGAGTTCGGCCGTGTACGTTTAAAATACACCAAGTGAGCAGCGGCGGAGACAATGGATGGCGCCGTGTGTACGAGAAGGTGGATTTTTACCTCGGTTTGAAAAGAAAATGCACCTGGGTTTCAGATCGGCGGTGACGGCGTGTATTTCCGACACATTCAACCGGGTTTTTGTTCGACGGTGGCGGCATGTTTGAGTCCTGCGGCGGTGAGAGGTTGAGAGGAAATTTGAAAAATGCTGCTCGGTTTGCAAGAGAGGAGAGGGGGAGGTGCGGGAATAGTGGGAGTAAATTTGGGTTGGTGGGAATAAATCCCGCCATAAATGTTACAATAGGTGATGCAGGCGTCGCTAAAGCTCTTTAGCGACACTTGACGTTACTATTTCTCAATCTTAGGCGACGCTAGCGTCGCTAACAGCTTATTTTTTGCAACGCTAGCGTCGCAATAGTTAATTTTTTTATATATGCAATTTTTTTTAAAACTTTTATATATTTTAATTTTTAATTATACAAATAATTATAAATTTAATATATAATTCATAAATTTAAATTATATAGTTGGAATATAATGGATTTTAATTTTATATGTTATATAATGTATATAGTTATTTTTTTTATATTTTACTTAATAAACATAATTACAAATTTTAGTTCAAAAGCTGAAAGTAAGTCAACATTACTTTTAAAAATATCATTTAAGCAAAATTGACTTAATATAATATTTAGGTAAATTGTATATATATGTATGATATAGGCGATGCTAGCGTCACTATATGTACGATATAGGCGACGCTTGCGTCGCTATATGTATGGTATAGGCGATGCTTGCATCGCTATATGTATGGTATAAATTTAATTTGGATATTATAATTGTTTCATGTTTAGTTCAAAAAAATAGCATAAGTCAACAATTCTTTTAAAAAAATACATTTATGCAACATTGACTTAATATTGATTTAGATAGTAGATAGATTTGGTAATATCTTTATGCAATTTTGTACTTTGATATATTCTTAATTTATCAACTCATTCTTTGGTAACTATATAATGTATAAATTATATATGTCCGGGTTTTTTTATATTTGACTTAATAAACATAATTACAAATTTTAGTTCAAAAGCTGAAAGTAAGTCAACATTACTTTTAAAAATATCATTTAAACAACATTTACTTAATCTAATATTTAGGTAAATTTAATATATATGTATGATATAGGCGACGCTAGCGTCGCTATATGTATGGTATAGGTGACACTGCCATCGCCTATAGTTATTTTTTTTTATATGTATGATTGATTATAATTGTTTCATGTTTAGTTAAAAAAAACATAGCATAAGTCAACAATTCTTTAAAAAAAACACATTTAAGCAACATTGACTTAATATAATATTTAGGTAAATTGTATATATATATATGTATGATATAAGCGACGCTAGCGTCACTATATGTACGGTATAGGCGACGCTTGAGTCGCTATATGTATGGTATAGGCGACGCTAGCATCGCCTATAGTATTTTTTATTTTTTTTGCAATTTAATTTGGATATTATAATTGTTTCATGTTTAGTTCAAAAAAACTAGCATAAGTCAACAATTCTTAAAAAAAAAAAAACACATTTATGCAACATTGACTTAATATTGATTTAGATAGTAAATAGATTTGGTAATATCTTTATGCAATTTTGTACTTTGATATATTCTTAATTTATCAACGCATTCTTTGGTAACTATATAATGTATAAATTATATATGTCCGGGTTTTTTTATATTTGACTTAATAAACATAATTATAAATTTTAGTTCAAAAACTGAAAGTAAGTCAACATTACTTTTAAAAATATCAATTAAGCAACATTGACTTAATATAATATTTAGGTAAATTTAATATATATGTATGATATAGGCGATGCTAGCGTCGCTATATGTATGGTATAGGCGACGCTAGCGTCGCTATATGTATGGTATAGGCGATGCTGCCGTCGCCTATAGTTATTTTTTTTTATATGTACGATTGATTATAATTGTTTCATGTTTAGTTAAAAAAATAGCATAAGTCAACAATTCTTTAAAAAAAACATATTTAAGCAACATTGACTTAATATAATATTTAGGTAAATTGTATATATATATATCATATAAGCAACCATACATATAGCGACGCTATAGTATTTTTTTTTTTTTTGCAATTTATATTATAATTGTATCATGTTTAGTTCAAAATAATAGCATCAGTCAACAATTCTTTAAAAAAAACACATTTATGCAACATTGACTTAATATTTATTTAGATAGTAGATAGATTTGGTAATATCTTTATGCAATTTTGTATTTTGATATATTCTTAATTTATCAACTCATTCTTTGGTAACTATATAATGTATAAATTATATATGTCCGGGTTTTTTTATATTTGACTTAATAAACATAATTACAAATTTTAGTTCAAAAGCTGAAAGTAAGTCAACATTACTTTTAAAAATATCATTTAGGCAACATTGACTTAATATAATATTTAGGTAAATTTAATATATAGGTATGATATAGGCGACGCTGGCATTGTTATATGTATGGTATAGGCGACGATGCCGTCGCCTATAGTATTTTTTTTTATATGTATGATTGATTATAATTTTTTCATGTTAGTTAATAAAAAAAAAAAGAATTTAAGTCAACAATTCTTAAACAAATAACGCTTATGCAACATTTACAAAATTTAGATTTAGATATTTATTAAATATTAAATTTATTACATAGTCAACAATTATGAAATTTTAGGAAGTATAAAATATTTAGATTAATGCTCGTAAATATAAATTAAATATAGTTTAAAGAGTCTAAAAATTTTCATATCCACATCCCTTCACAATCATCACGAATATAAACTTGTTCATAGTCTTCGTCACTGTTAACATCAATGTCGTCCTCCATGTGTGGAAGACGATCGGCAAATGGGTTATGATCCATTAGAGTGTCTTCGTCATCGTCATCTTGTTCAACATCATCAACAAATACATCACGTTGTGGTGGATATAGCACTACTGACCAACGTGGATCAAGTTGATCCTCAATGTAAAAAACCTGCTGCGCTTGTGAGGCCATGATGAATGGATCTGATATGTGACCTAATTTATTAAAGTTCACACATGTAAAACCTAAATCATCAGTTTTCACACTGATACTGTTGTCAACCCAATCACACATGAAAACAATGACGCGGAAATGAACGTAATTGACATCTCAAATTTCTCTTACTTTACCATAGTAAGTCAAATTCGCTAAAATAGGATTAATGTCTTTTGCTGTTGCATAATGCATACCTTGGGCTACTATCTTCACTCCACTGTTTTGTGTAACACGTTTATTATCCCTTTCCACAATGTTGAAACAAACCCCTTTAATGACATAACCATCATGCTTCGTTACCACCCATTGTGGACCCTGTGCAAGCCACCTCAATGTGTCATCCACATTACAAGCCTGTTTACATCGCTTAACATCAACATATTATTAAGCAACATTAATCTGTAATTAGCATATTAAGGAGCGCAGTAAATAAATTGTGTTTGGAGATATATATATTAAATTCTAGGTATACTTTATCACGCAACCAATACATAAATGTGAGGTTGTATTCATCTTGAATCCATTTTGTCCTTTTTCCTCTGTTTCTTTTATCACATTTTAATGCTTCCAAATGAAAACTAACAATACACAAATTAAAAACAAGATATCAAAACTGTATATTCACGCATATACGTTTGAAATATGCAATAGATAGTGCAATGACAATAAAACTACATACCTCCTATATGGTTCAACCTCCGGGGAATTTGAAAGAACGATCATATGGACTTGCTCCCAAAGCTTTTGATCAATTTTGTACATATTTCCACCTTTAATAGGGGCACCGACATCGTCACTGTCAGTCAGCCGTTGATATCTACTAGTAGGGTTCCCAATTGCATCTAACCCTCATTGGTACTCACTACAGAACTCTATTGCTTCTTCAGCTATATAACTCTCAGCGATGCAACCTTCTGGACGATTTTTGTTGCAAACATAAATCTTCAATATCTTCATGTACCTCTCGAAAGGGTACATCCATCTGAAATGCACTGGTCCACACAATCGAATTTCTCGTACAAGGTGCACAGTTAAATGAACCATTACATCGAAAAAAGATGGTGGGAAGAACTTTTCCAGCATGCACAATGTCCTCATGAGATCACTATTTATGGCATCAAGGGATGCAATCTCGATTGATTTTTTACATATTGAATTAAAGAAAAAACAAAATCTAGCAATTGCAACTCGCATGTTTGTAGGAAGCACCGAACGTATAGCAAGAGGCAATAGTTGCTGCATCAACGTGTGATTATCATGGGACTTCATCCCTACTAGCTTCAAGTCATCCATTCTCACAATATTATGAAACTTTGATGAATAACCATTAGGAACTTTTAGCTCTGCTAAACAGCGACAAAATATATGTTTCTCTTGTTTGGATAACGTATAACATGCATGAGGCAAAACAGTTCGTGCTCAATGCACCGACGGAGCCAATTCAAGCCGCAGGCCCATTTCCACTAAATCCAGCCTCACATTTATTCCATCTTTCGTCTTACCTGGTATATTAAGCAATATTCCTATTACACTTTTGCAAACATTTTTCTCAATATGCATCACATCCAAGTTGTGGCGTATATGGAGATATTTCCAGTACTGTAAGTCAAAAAATATTGACTTCTTTTTCCAACAGTGTTCAACGTCATCTCCGCATAAATTTTTACCTTTATCTGTGTCGTCAAAAGTACAAGCATTAAGCTTTTCCAAAATTTCCTCTCCAGTCAATGGTATCGGAGGCTCTCCAAATTCTTGAAACCCATTGAAAGCCTTTTTTTGCTTTCTGTATGGATGATTATGAGGTAGGAATCTTCTATGCCCAACAAAACTCATTTTCCTACCATTTTGCAAGCGAATAACAAAAGTGTTCTCATTGCAAATTGGACATGCATGGTATCCCTTCGTTGCATGACCGGCTAAGTTGCCATAAGCGGGAAAATCATTTATCATCCATAACAACACTGCTCGTAAAGTAAATTCCTCTCTACGATAAGCATCGAAAGCTTCAATGCCCTCGTCCCACAACAATTTCAATTCTTCAATTAAAGGCTCCAAGTAGACATCGACACGGTTGCCAGGCTGTTTAGGTCCAGATATTAGAAGAGCCAACATCATGAATTTTCGCTTCATGCACAACCAAGGAAGAAGATTATACACGACACTGATCACATGCCAGACACTGTAGACACTACTATGTAAATTGTGCATGTTTATTCCATCGGCTGCAATACCGAGTCTAAGGTTTCTATCTTCTACTGCAAAGTCTGGCCAATAACGGTCAACCAATTTTCAAGCTGGAGAATCCGCTGGGTGCTGCAGTTTGCCTTTTACAGTCTTTCTCTCATTTGCATGCCACTGCAAATTCTTAGCGGTCAAAACACTGTGGAACATTCTTCTAAAACGTGGCACCAGTGGAAAATATCATAAAACCTTCGATGGGATTTTCGTAATTGTGTTATCTTCTCCAATTTTCCATCTGGATGACCCACATTTAGGACATAGCATTAGATCCGCAAACCGTTTTCTAAACAAAATACAATTTTCTGGGTATGCGTGTATCTTCTCTTACTTCATTCCCAAAGCAATTAGGGTCTTTTAAACATAGTAAATAGAAGTCGGCAAAACATTATCGCGTGGCAACATCTCATATAACAACTTCAGCAGTGCATCAAAGCTCTTGTCAAAATGCCCATATCTACCCTTCAAGTTATATAATTTGACAACAGCCAATAACTTGGTAAATTTTGTGCATCATAGAAACAAAGGTTTCTCTGCCTCTTCAAACAAACTTGCAAAATGATCAAGATTTTTGGGAATATCAGAATGCATATTATCAAAGGCATCACGAGTCATTTCAATGTTGTTGTACACCACATCTTCTTCACTATCGCTGTCATCTTCATCGAACTCTAAATCTTGATTAACAAACTGTGAAGACTCTTCACCACAAGCTGACTCACAGGATTCACCATGCCAAACCCATTGCCTGTAATTGCTATCGAATCTGTTCCAATATATGTGACTTTTTATATCTTTTATAGAATGCAATGTCATATTGCCACATTTCATGCAAGGACACCGAACGGCATTATGATCACTTACATTTTTCACCGCGAACGCTAAAAATTTGTCCACACCTTTGGCAAAACGTGTGGATCGTCTATCCGAATATATCCATGACTTATCCATTCGACAAAATATTATTTGAGTAACTAATGCAGTAATCTTCGTATTGCATCAACATATATATGAAAGTAACCAAACAACAAACTTTATAAATTACAAATAACAAACACAAGTATGCAGGAAGATTACGTATTAAACGTATAAATACTGCGTAATATATTTGAGTTGAAAGAGTGTATAAACTTACTTCCAGCGTGCAATAACTTTGGTTGAGTTTGTGTTCAGCTTCGTATAATGATTGTGTGCATGGAAAAAATGATAGATTGAGAAACTAAAACTCAATTAATAATGTAAAATATAAAAATATAATTTATTGCAACCATAAAGAGGTGGATGGACATTAAATGAAGCATATTCATTACAAGTTGGTATACAAATCGTTGACCATGAAATTTGAATTTAAGGAGAATAGGCGACGCAAACGTCGAGAATAATTATTTTGCAAATTGGACAGATGACGCAAACCTTGCAAATAATTATAAATTATTTTTTACGTATATAAATTAAAGTTTAAATCTTTCAATAATGAACATAATTAATTGTTTATAGTCAATTAATTAAGCTTGTTTATTGAAATAATGTAATATCAATTGTTTAATGAATTGAACGCGCAAAACATATTTAAATTTATTTGATCGTTTATATATTACTTTTTAAAAATAATATCTTAAATATATTATTTATTATTGTCTTTTCTATATATTTTTGGTGAATTAATTAAGGCTCTTTGATATAATATATATATAGCTAAAAGATATACATATATATATAGAATATACATATATATATATATTATATATACAAAACAATATCCAACGAAATATGTGAAATATTTTTATTGATATTACACAAACATGTTTACATATATAAATTATCCATATATATGCATTTCGAGCATATCATCATCAAGTTTACATTAAAATCTTCAGATCTCGATCGAAAAAATGAAAATGACCGAGGAGCAGAAGAAGAAATGATCCTTCTCCAAGTATTAATTGATTGCCATTCTTTGACACAGGACAAAGAATCATCATGTAATAACAATGAAACATTTGATCTCTAGAGGTAAATGAAATACCTGAAGAATATACGACCATTTGAAGTGGGTCGAACAGATCAAAGAGACTAAAGATCTCAAATATTTCATCATTTCCATATATTTTGAAATAATATAAGCTAAGAGATCATGAAACCAAGAAGAATTTCAGTACATGCATAGTTGCTTCTTTTTTTACCGATGGTTGAAGAATATTTTATTCTTTCCTTTTATTTTGAAATAATTTCAGTTGAATAATTGGGCATAACAGCTGAAATTATTTCAAAATATAGGGCAAGAAAAAAAATATATATATATATATATTTGTGTAAAAGAGAGAAACAAATCATGATATGTGGATTTTTTGGATTGTTAAAGTGAGGATATACCTATTTATAGATAGATAATGGTAGGTGCAAATTAAATGTTAGTAGGTTGGAATTATATTATGTTTTCGGTTTTGAAGTTACTGATGCTTATTTTGAAGTTATTGGCACCAGTTTGAAATTATTGGCGACGCTAGTCGCCAGTTAGAAGGTATTTGCGACGCCAGCATCGCCAGTTAGAAGGTATTGGCAACGCCAGCATCGCCATTTCGCCAGTAAGAAGGTATAGGTATTGGTGACGCCAGTGTCGCCATTTTGAAGTTATTAGCGACGCCAGCGTCACCTATTTGAAGTTATTGGCGACGCTAGCATCGCCAATAAAGGATATTGTTGAATTTTTTTTTCTGAATAATATTTCTTTTACAATAATAGATGAGTTGATTACAAGTATTTTAATATGTTATAAATAAACTGATCGATAAATTAGCAAACATAAGTTTTTCAACCACAATATAATTTAACTAGCTATTTTATTAAATATTGTAATTTAGTGTATTAATCTACGAGTCAGCATCTTGACTCCCTGACTCGTACGTACGTTCTTCGTAGCTGCTCTCACCGACGAAGCTCCTCTTCAATCCTCATTTGCCAAAGATTGTTGCTTTTGCAATCCAGCTTCGACCCCCATCTAAAGAAACGAAAATGAAACCTTCGATATGTATGAAGGTGAAATACCTGAGACGTATGGATCAACAATTTGTAGTGGGTCAAACATATAAAAGAGAGCAATGATCAAGAATATTTTAACATTTCGTTATATTTTGAAAAAATTTCAACTAAATCGAAGACAAAAAAACGAAAAAATATTTATGCATATGTATTTGTGCTTTTTTTCCTTTTCTGATGAATGTTTCTTTTACAATAATAGATGATTCTCTTTCAAAATAGAGGTACGTATTTATAGATAGAGAATGGTAGGTGTGAATTGATTATTTTGGTATTATGAAATAATTGTGGTAGGTGTGAATTAATTTTAAGTGTGATATGAATTAATTAATACCGAGGCATATGCATGTTAGTCCAAATACTTTTTAATACCATTCTTTTATAAGAGAACACACGACGCTGGTGTTGCACATTCTTGCAACTAAGAAACGAAGAGAATCGGCGACACTAGTGTCACGGGATGTATTTGGCGCACAACTTTTTCACGACACTTGTCCAATGGGTGTCACTGAATGTGATTGCCGCGTAGATTTTTCGTGACACTTTACGAATGCCCGTCGCGCATGTTTTTGGCCTGCAGATTTTTCGCAACACTTGCTGAATGCGTGTCGCCGAATATGCTTGGCGCCAGATTTTTCGCGATGTTTGTCAATCGCGTGTCGCAGAAGCTAATTTCTCAAACATTTTAGCGACGTGTTTGCATTGCTGTTTTGTTCAAATAAATACGATGCATTATGTTTGTGTCGCCGTTAGTTTTTTGCGACACAATTTTTTTGGCGTAGTGTCTCATAACATCCAAAGAATTCTTGGATGTCAATTTTCTCATTCATCAAAGATTGCAGAACAAGCTACCAGACAAACTGTTCTCCAGTTCGGTGTACTTAATTATACTAAAAACATTTTCAATCTTTGTAAATTGAGGTATATGTATTATATTGTTTATAAAACTTTCATATGTATGTGACATAGATAACTATTTAATAAACAGTTAAGTCAAAATAATCTCAAATGATTATGTAAACTATTATATTAATTAATTATGTGTAATTTATTTTTTATTAAAATAATAATAAATAATTGATAATAATATATTTATTTTTATTTTTTATTTAAAAAATTATATTTTTGATAAGGGTATTTTACATCCACTTCCCCATTAGGTTGCCTAAATTACAATTAAATTCATGAGGTTTGCCCTAATGATATCTCCCTTCATTCTGTTAGACTTTTATCCGTGAAATATATTATCTCTTATACGTGACAAAGTAAAGTACAAATATACACTACAAAAAAAATCGATGTTTTGTGACGGAAATCTTTGTGACGGAAATGTACCCGTCACAAAACACTGTTTTCTATGTCGGAAATTTCAACTTCCGTCACAATTGTAGATTCATTTTCCATTAACTGTGACAAATATGTGGCCGTCACACATTTAGCTGCGCGGGAACAAAATTTTGAATTTTTGTTTGCATTTAGTGACGTAAAATGACAAATGTCATCACTAATTTCTTTCTGTGACAGTGACTAATCGGTCACAATTGGTCAAAAATTCAATTGTGACGGTTAAATGTAAAAGTTCGGCCTACAAATTGGAATTTGAATGTAAAATTTGCCGGAATATTTTGGAGGGAAATTTGGCCCCCATACAATTAGCATAATTGTGACAGAAATTTTAAACGTCACAATTGCTAATTGTATTTATTAAAAATATGTTAAAAACTTTTCTTAAATAATAAAAATCCATTTATTTATTTTTTCTTCCCTATTTCCCCCGATCACTCCCTCCCTTTTCTTTCCTCTCACATTCTCTCGATCAGACATGCCCCATAAAGAACCTATGCAACTTAAGCCTCTCACCGGAAAGCCACATCTGGCGACGACCAGCTGATCCACCGCCCAACTTAAACATACGGTTAGCTATTGATGTTTAAAAGAATCTGCCTTTAAATTTTGGTTTTTGTTTACTTAGGTTGAAATTTAGAAATTTAAGTCTTTAGAATTGAAAGATGACCAACCTCTCTCTCTTATTTTCGTCCAATCTTAGTTGGAACAAACACGGGTGATATCACCATTTGGGAGATAGCAACCAGGGGGAGGCTTGTCCTTCGGAA
Source organism: Ochetophila trinervis (assembly GCA_003254975.1). NCBI lineage: Eukaryota > Viridiplantae > Streptophyta > Magnoliopsida > Rosales > Rhamnaceae > Ochetophila > Ochetophila trinervis. The sequence goes on along the minus strand of QANX01006290.1, from coordinate 112,519 downwards.
TTTCAACATTTGGGACCTTAGGTCATGCACAATGACTCTGCAGGTTTATTGCGCTCAGCCCTTTTCTGTTTTTTCCCCTGATCTTGGATTATATTTTACAGTGATTGTACCGTGAATGAATAAGCCTAATTCAATATCTTTCTTTCCCACTTGACAGACATCTATGTCCAATGAATATACTGCAGCTGTAAATCGTGTTATTTGGAGTCCTGATGGTGCTCTTTTTGGTATGTTCAGAGGGTTCTATTACTTATTCATTTTGGTGAAATATTTCTATCACGATGTTGGGCATATAGGAAGAAAATATTGATTCTTGTGATTGATATTTATTTCAGGTGTTGCATATTCCAAGCGCATTGTGCACATATGTTCCTATCATGGTGGTGATGATCTACGGAACCATCTTGAGGTCTTATTTTTGTAATGTTTTATTCTTTTTGGTTTCTCAACATAAAGGAAAAATGATGCTTTACTGGTTTCTCTTCCCTGTTTTTATTATTACTTTTCTTAAGCTTCTTTTCTTTTGTGCTGTTTTAATTTCTGTCTAAAAAATTAAACAGATTGATGCCCATGTTGGTAATGTTAATGACATTGCTTTCTCTAACCCAAGCAAACAATTATGCACCATAACCTGTGGAGAGGACAAGACCATTAAGGTTTGCTTTTTTTTGGTTATTCCTTTCAATGTTAATGCAAGGATATGGACTTGTCTTTTAAAATTTGCATCCTTGTGCAGGTGTAGGATGCTGCCACTGGTAATAAGCTGTTTACTTTTGAAGGTCACGAAGCACCAGTTTATTCTGTTTGCCCACACCAGAAGGAAAACATCCAGGTATTCCAAGTTTGGTTCACATTGTTACTTCACTTGAGATTTGCTCATTTTCAAATTATTTTTTTTCCACCTTCATATATTATATATGTTTGTAAATGTCTCTGTGTTTGTGTTTGTGTGTGTGTGTGTGTGTGGAGGCATCTGAAACTTAACTTGACAGCTACTTCATGTTTTTATGCAAGTATTATACATTGTCTTTTTTTCTTGTTTATTTATTTATTGTTTTTTTCTTTTTTCTTTTCCGTAGTTCATCTTTTCAACAGCAACTGATGGGAAAATCAAGGCATGGTTATATGATAACATGGGTTCTAGAGTCGATTATGATGCTCCTAGTCACTCTTGCACAACAATGGCGTATAGTGCTGATGGGACAAGGTATCATGCAAAGTGTTTTCTTCAGTGTTTTTTTGTATATTATTGACAATAAGCTTTTTACTTCTACCAAGTCTATATAAAAAAAAAAAATCTTCAGTTCTACCTCTGTGGAAGAAAGCTTTTTATTATTATTTTTTCTTTGTGCATTTAGTTATACTGATGATTTGTAGTTCTTGTGCCATTATTTTAGGTGACTACAAACACCTGAGGTTTGCCTTTTCTGAATTGTGAATTATCATTTCTGACTTGAATTGGTAAATTTGTTTCAACTTCTACTTAAGACTTGATATTAGTAGGTACTATCTGGATTATCTAGTGCATGGAAAGCTAAGTACTTATTATGCGTTGCATTCTGCTTGTCTCCAAGTTGACGTGTGATGTGTATTCAAAATGGGGAGTCCATACTTTTTCTCCATTATAATGTGGTTGTTATATGGAATTTTTGTTGGTAAATGAGGTAATGTTATTTGTCATTGATGATTAGTATTTTTAAGGGTTTTGGGATAGTAAAAGAGTATCGATCTTGAAATTTGCTATTATGGCATTGGTGCAGATTTGTATGTACAAATAACTAGTACTTTGGTCATCAATAATGCAATAGTGGTGCAGAAACAGAGTTAGCAATCGATTTAAATATGTATGGAATCTGATATTCAACAAATATGTAAATTGTTCACCACACACACACACACTCACACACACACATATATATAGATATTATTCTTTCAAAAACTTCCTAATTGAATTAATGGACTCAACCCTCTATTGAATCAAAACCAATACCCTTTTCCTTCTTTTAGACTTGGTGGAGTCAAAATCATATAAGTATAGAAGAAACCAGCTTCATGGACTTTCAAATCCCAAACACTTCTTTAGAAAAAAATCAGTAAAGAAGTGACTACTGTTACTTCTACTACTATTAGTTGTGAATTCTCTACTGCTTGTTCCTTTTCTCTTTCTAGGCCTCCAATATCATGATTATAAATAGTATTAACTTAATGATATGTGACATATGTCTACAATTAAACAAGACAGTGTAGGAAGAAAGGGAAACAAACATGTAGTTATTGGCTATGAAATCTTATAATCATCTGTCATATTTATTTAAAATTTTGACATTGTTCTTTTATGTATTTCTCTTTGGCTAGGGAATAAAGCCAGCATCATTGTCAAATACCAAGTTGTAGATCTTGGATATATGGTGGCTTTGCATCCCAATAATTTAGTAATAGATCCTTTTTGCAGGTTGTGGTAATTGATGAGGTGGACTCTTTTCTCTTCTGGCATCATTTGGGATTCCGAGCAAAGTATCATGCTGTATGTAAACTCAATAATGCTATAATTAAATCTTTACCTACTCCTTGTGGCATTCTTGTTGTTTTTAGCTTTTCTTTTCCTTGGATCTGCACTGTATTTACTTTTTAGAATAATAGCATGTCTAGTGGTTGTATGATAAAGGAAAAAAAAAATGGGAGCAAAGGTACTACATGAATGTGTTAAAGTGCTCCAGAGTACATCCTTGGCATATGATCTCCGGTTATTCTGTAGGGATTTCCGGGGCGGGTCCTGTCATTAATTATTTATCTTGCACATCTAGTTTCCAGTACCTTCTTATATATCATAAAGAGGCAGTTCTAGAATCATAAGTGTCCCAGTTTATTTGAATACTCATTTTTTTAAGTCTCTGGCAAGTCAATTAATAAAGAATGCTTTTTAGATCTTATGGTTGTAATCATCCAGTCACAGATTCCTTGGAACTTAGGAAATTTTGGGTACCTAATTAAGCGATAATGCCTCATGGAAAGACTTGTTTGAATGCAAGTCTCATCCACTTTCTCCACTTTCTCATTATGTGCATACTGAAACATTGTGCTTTATTGTAGGATTGTATTAACTCTCTCTCTCTCTCTTTCTCTCTCCTTTTATTTTATTTTATATGTTATTCTTAACTTTAATATGCTCTTGTACGGTGGTGTTTGCCATGTTTGTGAGTAGAGGAGAAAGAAGTTCTCATATATTTGGACATACTCTTTTTTTTGTGATGATTTTCTAGGCTGGATCTCTCAGAAATGATAACTTATCTTACAAAACTTAGACAACAAGATCGTTTTATGAGCCTCCTTGTAAACCGAAGCCAAAACTTACACAGCTAGATCGTTGATGTATTGGAAATTTTTTCAATGAAGCATGTAATAGGACAAGTGCTTAGTGAATAATTTTTGAACTCTTCATGTAAAATATCTTAATGTAATATGAATTTCAAAGTGTTGTTTGACTACTTATTCTATTTGAATCGTATTATTTACTGATTATATTCAATGGGCTGTGTTTGTATGGAAGAGACACCATATTAACATTAAAATGGGTGATAAAAAAATTACTGAAATAAAAAATAATTGAAAAAATATAGCTGGAAGAAAATTCAAAAACTTCATGGTGTGACGGTAAATAGATTGTCAGAGTATGTTTAATGTTATGGCCTACCGTCACAAGACCGTCACATATGTTATATTGTGACAGTTCATATCGGTCACAAAATCAATGCAATATATCATTGTTTTCACAAGTGACGGTATATAGATCATCACAATATGTCTAATGTGACGGTTTACCTACGCAAGACCGTCACATATGTTATATTGTGACGGACAAAATTACGTCACTGAAGTTCTGTCGGCGGTGACTCACCGGAATGTCAAAATTTCCATTAATATTTGTGACCAAGTAATGCCGTCACATAAAGGCAGTTTTTTGTTACGAGGAATAGTATACCATCACGGAAACCCTTTTGTGTCGGACCTATTGCGACGGACGTGTGATGGAATAGTATCCGTCACATAAAGTGGTTTTAGTGATGATTCCGTCACATATACCATACCTTGTGACGAATTTGCTTCCGTCACAGAAGCCCATTTTTTTCGTAGTGTCTACAAACCAGAATGATCTATACTTTGTCAATTGAGAACCAAAGTCCAATTCCCATTTTGGGAAGCAACCACAATAACAATAGGTTAATCTTTCATAGTCACCCACGATTAAAGTCCTTTAAGCCAACCTCGTTTGCCTTTAATTTGTTAGTCCTATTTATTTATTGTTTTACTTTTTTAATAACATCAATACGAATTCATGTTTTGGCCTCTCTCTCTATTAACTTTAATGTCAATTTTATGTTTGATGAGTTTTCTATGGATGACATCCCCTAGGCTCTGGCTACTGTCTTAGAAGCAGAGGAGTTGGGGTCCGTTTTGTAGTTCTTGCTTTTGTTTTCAATAAAATTTCATATTAACCAAAAAAAAACATCAATACAAATTCATGAGCTAAAACCATATATACAACAACTCAAAACTTCTGGGAAATAAATGTCTTTTTTCTCTCAATTTGAACAGAAAAAATGCCCCCAATCCAGCAACAAAAGCAAGCGAAATAAAGCATGCTACTCTTTACCAATAGAAAATAGGGTAAAAAACGTTGAGAAAATCTTACGTGTTAAGTGTTTAAAATGATAGACCCAAACCGTCGTGCAATCAGGTGTCATATATAGTCAGAAACATCTACGACAGTTCAAAATCGATATCTAAAAACTTAAGAAGAAGGACCAAAGCATCGTTTAAGAAAATTCCGAAGCCATTTGGACGCCACAGGGCAAACCGTACTATATTTTCTAAGTCTATTTGTGATATTTAAGCAACCAAATTGAAATTGCAAAAAGATAAAGAGCATGAAAAATTAAATTGCAAAAAAACAAATGAAATTTTTAAGAACAATCTTTGTATCAATAACAAGTGTCACAAAATTGTTACAATATAAAGATAAAAAAATTAAAAAAAATAAACAAAAATAAGAAGAACAATCTTCTTATGCTTGTAGTAATGGACAGTTTTGATGATGGAGGAAGAAAAATAGATGGCTCGGCTATGTGGTGTTTTTGTGGATTGATGGAAGGCTAACAATATAATGGTGGATGTGATGAATATGGTCGGTCAAATGATTGCACAAAAAGGAGAAGACAAGAAAGGGAGGTGTGGCAATGAGGAAAATAATGGTTATGATTGGATCTAAGCTATGCTAGGTGGTTGATAACACTAAGGTTGTGTCACTCAATCTTAACTTACCTCCTTAGCTCTCCTTGATGTATTTGTGGCTGTGTGTGGTCAAGGTTAAAAGGAATGAAAGTGTGATGGAGATGGTGATGAATGGAGGGGACAACCACAAGGTTTTGGGAGGCTTGGTGATGTGTGGCTAAGGTTTAGTGTTGGCTATGGTGGTTGGCTTTGGAACTTCAATGGAGGATGAATGGTGATTGTTTTGGAGAATAAATGATGGAGGGAAAAAGAAGCACTACTACAAAAAATGATCATATACGACGGCTAGAATTCTATATAAATGTCGGTTTTCAGAGTAACCGACGTTGATACATTAAAACGACAGTTAGTAACTCTTGGTAGCGATAATAACGACGGCTTAGGAAGAACCATCATTGTCATTGTAGGTTATAAATGACGGTTACCCACGGGAACCGTCGTTTATGATGCCTCAAAACACGTGGATGCCACGTGTCTTGGTTGTAGGCTATATACATCAGTTCCCATGGGGATTTTTGATTTCAGTCTATGTTATAAATGACGGTTTCCCACAAAAACCATCGTTGATAATGTCAAAAGACACGTGTAATGGTTGTAGGCTATATACGACAGTTCCAAAGGGTTTTGTAGACAAAACCGTCTTGTTTACACAAAATGGTGCCATTTTGAGTAAAAATGACGGTTCCATTACAAAACCGTCATGTTATCTGGGTAAAAATGACGAACCTAACTTAAGCCCATCGTTTTTGCCCCTTCCTGGGTAAAAACCAAAAAAACGACTGTTCCATTACAAAACCGTCGTTTTATCTGGGTAAAAAAAAAGATGCCTTTTTGTAGCCGTGTTATCTGGGTAAAAATGACGGGCCTAACTTTTAACTCTGTGTTTTGTTCTTTACACGCATCTTCCTCTCTCATTTTCCCTCAATTCTTTAGAAACCCTAAAGCACCTACTACTGTTTGCTCATCTTCAACATTGTGGTCGCCGTTCTTCATTTTCTCCATTGTGGTTGGATTACTTCTTCATTTCACATAATATTTTGTTATTTTTAACCTAAAAACTTTAATGTCAGTACTCGACAATCTATTTAAATTGCTTTTACCAAATTGTGAATGCGTTATTCCATGAAAATGTTTGAATTCGTGCATTGAAAAGTTTCAATATTGAATATATAGTGTTCGTCTGGTTGTTAATATGTATATGACGGGCCTAGCTCTTTCATTAGAAAGTTCAAATATTGAATATAATGCATTATTTTGTTTGAATATTGAATGTATTTGTTAAATTGATTGTTAATTTATATATTGTGTATATAATTGGAAATTGTATAAACTATCCGGTGATATATATTAAACCCGATGATATGTATGAAACCCAATAATATGTATTAAAGTCGATGATATGTATGAACTACCCGTGCATATTTTGTGTAAAAAATTGTATATGAGAATTTAATTCAGTTTAATTAGTAATTTTGTAGAAGAGTTTTGTAATTAGAATATATTTAATATTTAATATAATTTTGTATAAATTGATTAAAAAGCCGCTGAAAAAAAAACATAAACCGTCGTCTATACTAAACATAAACGACGGTATATATATAAACTGCTATCTATAAATTTGCCACGTGGCTTCGACGTGGTTTTAGATGACAGTGTGGTCCATCATAATAATGTTTTAGACGTCTGTTTTTAACCATCGTTTATGTTTTATGACTATCGACGACGCCTAATTAGATGACAGTTTGTGTCTGTCATGTAAACACTTAAGACATTGGTTTTTCACCGACATTTTTTACTGTATTTTCTAGTGGTCAAGGTGAAATGCCTGGCCAAGAGAGATAGGGAGAAGAAAGGGGAAGATATGAGAAGAGAGAGAAACCTCTAGGGCATTGTTATGAGGGCTGGCCTATTATGAGGGTTATATAGGGGCTAAGAGCATCTTTAATGGTTATGTCAATTGGAGTCCATGTGTCATAGAAAATATAAATTTTTATTGTTTATATATTTTGCATATGTTTATTTAATAGACATTAAATTTTTGAAATTGTTCTCCAATGGTTCTCATCATAAAAAAATAATTGATAATGTCTAATTTTATTTTAAAAATATTTATTTATTTAAAATAATGGATGTCTAAGCTTTTCACTGCTTGTTCTCGTAAAAGGTTTCAATAGCATATGAAGCAGAAGCCTAGTGCTTAGATCAAGGTTAAGCTCACGAAGAAGAAGAATTATTGAAGAAATAAGAGTCAACTGGAAATTAAAAAATAAAACATTGAGGTGAAGCTCACGAAGAATGTGAATTATGTATAAAATGCAAATTCAATTCAAGAATCACTATCAACCACACAAACAAAATAATCAATTACCAAGAAAAAACAATAACAAAAATAGAAAATTAATAAAACAAAAAAGCAAAAAGTCAGAAAAAAAAAGTCACACAAATAAAAGAGGAGAATTGAAATGCGAATTGGAAATCAAAACTCAAAACCCACCAAAACAAAGAAGCTTGTATAAGGCTCTACATCTCCAAAACCGCCATTAACACACCTCAAAAGCTTCCTCTTATCCTGAATCTTTCTGCATCAGATCCGTTGAAATGGAAAAAAAAAAATAATGGAAAGAAAAGAAAAGAAAAGCCCAAAAGATGCCCTAAATTGCTAAGATGATTGAAGTATACAAGTTTTTGTTAAGACACCATTGAAGTACAAAAAGAAAGATAGAGAGAGTGAGTGACTGAAAGACTAATTTCACTGATAGAGAAAGATAAATTGCTAAGTCAGATTGTCTAACAGAGCTTTTAGAGATAAACAGTTTCTTTGACATCTTCTATTTTTTTCTGCCACATTAGCTTGACAGAACTATTGTACAACAACATTGGAGATAATTTTTTTGAAAGATCTCTATTTATCTGATGTGGCAAAATTTTTATAGCAATTGACAGAGCCATTAAAGATGGTCTAAGGTTTTGATTTCATAACTTGTAAAACTACAAAAATAAATCCTAAAGTAGCTAGAAAATTATTTTGGTAAAGAATGAAATTCAAGTTTTAAAAATCTAGGATTTCAAATTACAAAATTAGAGAAATAAATATGGAAGGAGTATAAAAATAGGGTAGAAATTGAGAAAATAATGGGGAAAGTGATGGCTGGCCAGCTTTGGTATGATTTTTCCCCATATGGCCAAAAATTTCAGATCAAAGGGGCAATAAATGATGTCGCAATTCAGAATAGGTTCAGCCATAACCAAGTAAGGTAAGTTTCATCTCCAATTAATGAGGAAATAAATAAATAATAAAGTCCAATAATTATCTTATTTCCTCTTTTGATTTTTTGATCAATATTCCATGCATACTTGATTAATTGATGTGGTATCCTTTCTTGATTAATTGATGTGGTATCCTTTCATCAAAGCGTAGGTGGCAATCCAAATAGATAAATGAAACTTTTCTTATTTATCACCAGTTCACGTTAGCCAGATTCAACCAACCTTTTGATTGACCAAATGAGCTTGAAATCCATCATTTTCATTTGGAAATGTTAGGTCTATGGCTTAGCTTTCCAATAATATATCATATGTGCTCCTTCGACATTGGGAAGGCATTCAAAATTTAATTTTCCTATGGGAGTGTAAATCTGCCACAACTGAAAAATAATCAAACTTTAAAATAAACTAATATTGATTGGGTGCTCCAATTTCATTGAAATTTTACATGATTTATCCTTAAAGAGTCAAGTAACGTTTCCAGCTAGAATTGCTCAAAAGCTGAAGTTATGCTTAAAAAGTACTGATGCACAGAATTCACCATGTTCCTAATAAGGAAAATTTTCATGTTTTCCTCCACTTGTATAATTCTTCACCCTTAATCTCAATTTAATCATTTCCCTGATAATTTTAAGTACATTTCCAATTCCTTCCACATAGCAATCAATATTTGCAACTTTGTTTCTAAGCTATGTTTGAATTACCAAAATACCACTCTTTAGTGTTAATATTACAAAAATTCTTCTTTTAACCTACAAAAGAGAAAATAATATAAATGAATGCATTTCTTAACAAAATAACACCACGCCAAAAACCTTAATTGGCGACACTAAATGCGCGACCAAGCAAAAAATTTGTGTTGCGATAAACTAACGGCGACACAAACATAGTGCGTCGCCTGTATTTGAACAAAATAGCGACGCGGCCATGTCGCTAAAATGTTCGTGAAATCAGCTCTCGCGACGCGCGATCGAAAATCGTCGCGAAAAATGTGGCGCGAAGCATATTCGGCGACACAAATGCGGCAAGTGTCGCGAAAAATAAGCGCGCCAAATACATTTCACGACAGGCATTCCACAAGTGTCGCCGAAAATCTGCGCTCCAAATACATTTATTACTGTAAAGCGTCGCAGAAAATATACGCGGCAATCGCATTCAGCGACACCCATTGGAGCAGGTGTCGCGAAATAGTTGCGCGCTAACACCTACCACATACAATTATTTCACAATACCAAAATAATCAATTCACACCAACCATTCTGTATCTATAAATACGTATCAATATTATGAAAGAAAATCATCTATTACTGTAAAAGAAACAATCATCAGAAAAAAAAAAATCATACATATGCATAAATATTTTTACGTTTTTTTTTCTTCGATTTAGCTGAAACTATTTCAAAATATTTGGAAATGTCAAAAATGTTTTGACCAGCTCTCCTTTTATATGATCGACCAGCTACAAATCGTCGATCCATACGCTTTAGGTACTTCACCTTCATACATATTAAAGGTTTCATTCTATCTTGTAATCAACTCATCTATTATTGTAAAAGAAATATTTTGGAAAAAAAAAATACTTAATGGCGACGCTCGCGTCGCCCATAAATTCAAAATGGCGACGCTAGCGTCGCCCATAACTTCAAAATGGCGAAGCCAGCGTCGCCCATAGCTTCAAACTATCACCCTTCGCTACCGTATTTAATTCCAACCTATCTACTAACATTTAATTTCCACCAACCATTATGTATCTATAAATAAGCACATCGTCACGTTAACAATCCACATTTCATGATTTGTTTCTCTCTTTTACATATATATATTTATATCTTTCTTGCCTTATATTTTGAAATAGTTTCAGCTGTTATTCCTAATTATTCAACTGAAATTATTTCAAAATAAAAGGAAAGAATGAAATATTCTTGAACCATCGGAAAAAAAAAGCAACTATGGAAATATTGATCTTCTTGGTTTCATTATCTTTTACCTAATACTATTTCAAAATATATGGAAACGATGAAATATTTATGATCTTTACTCCCTTTCAGGTTTCGACCCACTTCAAAATGTCGTATATTCTTCTGGTAGATCACCTATCTCTAAAGATCAAATATTTCATTGTCATAGAGGTGGCTTCCTTGTTCAGTATCATAGAACGGCAAGGCAACAAATACTTGGACAAGGCGCGGATCCGAATTTCTTTTTCTGCCCCTCATTTTTCATATGTGGATCGAGATGCCGATCGAGATATGCAGAATTTAATGTAAACCTGATAATGATATGCTCGAGATTCATATATATGGATAATTTATGATCTATGTAAACATGTTTGTGTAATATCAATAAAAATATTTCATATATTTGGTCGGATGTTGTTTTGTATAAATAATATGTATATGTATATATACCCGAACGTATTTAATTCAACCTATATATAAACATTTACTTTGCACCTACCATTATCTATTAATTGTAAAAGAAATAATATTCAGAAAAAAAAATAAATAAAATGTTATTGGCGACGCTAGCGTCGCCAATAAGTAAAAAACAATAATAATATAATTAAATATTACTTAAGATATTAGGACCGTTTAAGAAGTAATTAATAAACGATCAAATAAATATAAATTAATATGTTCATTAAACAATTGATTTTACAGTAGTTGAATTAACAAGCTTAATTAATTCAGTAAAAACAAATACTACTGTTCATTAATGAAACATTTAAACTTTAATTTATATATACACAAAATAATTCATTTCATTTGCGACGTTTGCGTTGCTTGTCCAATTTAAATTCTTTGTCTACCAACTTGTAATGAATGCCTCATTTAATATTGTCCATCCACCCCTTTATAGTTGCAATAAATTATATTTATATTTTACGTTTTTTTTTAACATTGTATTTTACGTTATTAATTTAGTTTTAGTTTCTCGATTTATATATCATTTTTCCATGCGCAGAAACATCATACGAAGCTGAACACAAACTCAACCAAAGTTGCACGTTGCAAGTAAGTTTACACGTAAACTCGAATTTCATATTATTTAAACGTTTAATACGCAATATTGCTGCATACTTGTGTTTTTGTTTTGTAATATTTTATTCTGGTTTGTTTTTTGGTTACTTTCATATGCTGATGCAATACAAAGATTACTGCATTAGTTAGTCAAATAATATTTTGTTGAATGGATAAGTCATGGATATATTCGGATAGACGATCCACACGTTTTGCCAAAGGTAAGGATTTTTTAGAATTTGCGGCGAAAAATGTAAGTGATCGTAATGCCGCTCGGTGTCCTTGCATGAAATGTGGCAATATGACATTGCATTCTATGAAGGACATAAAAGGTCACATATATTGGAACGGATTCGATAGCAATTATAGGCAATGGGTTTGGCACTGTGAATCTTCCTACCAGTCAGCTGGTGGAGAGGCGTCTTCTGTCAAACAATTAGTTCTAAATCTCAAGCTACAAGAGGACAGCATTAGCGAAGAAGATGTGGCGTACAACAACATCAAAATGACTCGGGATGCCTTCGATAATATGCATTCCGATATTCCCAAAAATCCTGATCATTTTGCAAGTCTGTTGGAAGAGGCAGAGAAACCTCTGTTTCCAGGATGCACAAAATTTACCAAGTTATCGGCTGTTGTTAAATTATATAACTTGAAAAGTAGATATGGGCATTCTGACAAGAGCTTTGATGCACTGCTGAAGTTGTTATCTGAGATGCTGCCACCCGATAATGTCTTGCCAACTTCTATTTACTATGTTAAAAAGACACTAACTGCTTTGGGAATGAAGTACGAGAAGATACACGCATGCCCCAAAAATTGTATTTTGTTTAGAAAACAGTTTACGAATCTAATGATATGTCCTAAATGTGGGTCATCCAGATGGAAAATTGGAAAAGATAACACAATTACAAAAATCCCATCGAAGGTTTTATGGTATTTTCCACTGGTTCCACGTTTTAGAAGAATGTTCCATAGTGTTTCGACCGCTAAGTATTTGCAGTGGCATGTAAATGAGAGAAAGACTGTACGAGGCAAAATGCAGCACCCAGCGGATGCTCCAGCATGGAAATTGGTAGACCGTTATTGGCCAGACTTCGCCGCAGAAGTTAGAAACCTTAGACTCGGTATTGCAGCCGATGGAATGAACCCGCACAGTTTACAGAGTAGTGTCTACAGTGTTTGGCCCGTTATCAGTGTCGTGTATAATCTTCCTCCCTGGTTGTGCATGAAGTGAAAATTCATGATGTTGACTCTTCTAATATCTGGACCTAAACAGCCTGGCAACCGTATCGATGTATATCTGGAGCTTTTAATCGAAGAATTGAAATTATTGTGGGACGAGGGCATTGAAGCTTTTGATGCTTATCGTAAAGAGGAATTCACTTTACGGGCAGTGCTGCTATGGACAATAAATGATTTTCCCGCTTATGGCAACTTAGCCGGTCATGCAACGAAGGGATACCATGCATGTCCAATTTCCAGTCATAACACTTTTGCTATTCGCTTGCAACATGGCCGGAAAATGAGTTTTGTTGGGCATAGAAGATTCCTGCCTCATAATCATCCATACCGAAAGCAAAAAAAGACTTTTAATGGGTTTCAAGAATTTTGAGAACCTCCGATACCATTGACTGGTGAGGAAATTTTGGAAAAGCTTAATGCTTGTAGTTTTGACGACACAGGGAGAGGTCCAAATTTTTGCGGATATGAGGTTGAACACTGTTGGAAAAAGAAGTCAATATTTTTTGAATTACAGTACTGGAAATATCTCCATATACGACACAACTTGGATGTCATGCATATTGAGAAAAATGTTTGCGAAATATAATAGGTACATTGCTTAATATTCCAGGTAAAACGAAAGATGGAATAAATGCGAGGCTGGATTTAGTGGATATGGGCCTTCGGCTTGAATTGGCTCCGTCGGTACATGGAGCACGAACTTTTTTGCCTCCTGCATGTTATATGTTATCCAAACAAGAGAAACATAAATTTTGTCGTTGTTTGGCAGAGCTAAAAGTTCCTGATGGTTATTCATCAAATTTTCGTAATATTGTGAGAATGGATGACTTGAAGCTTGTAGGGATGAAGTCCCATGATAATCACACGTTGATGCAGCAACTATTGCCCCTTGCAATACGTCCGGTGCTTCCTACAAACGTGCGAGCTGCAATTGCTAGATTTTGTTTTTTCTTTAATTCAATATGTAAAAAATCAATCGAGACTGCATCCCTTGATGCCATACATAGTGATCTTGTGAGGACATTGTGCATGCTGGAAAAGTTCTTTCCACCATCATTTTTTGATGTAATGGTTCATTTAACCGTGCACCTTGTACGAGAAGTTCGATTGTGTGGACCAGTGCATTTTAGATGGATGTACCCATTTGAGAGGTACATGAAACTATTGAAGAGTTATGTTCGCAACAAAAACAGACCAGAAGGTTGCATCGCTGAGAATTATGTAGCTGAAGAAGCAATCGAGTTTTGTAGTGAGTACCAACGAGGGTTAGACGCAATTGGGAACCCTATTGGCAGATATCAAAGGCTGATTGACAGTGAGGATGTCGGTGCCCCTATTAAAGGTGGAAAGATGTACCAAATTGATCAAAAGCTTTGGGAACAAGTCCATATGACCGTTCTTTCAAATTCCCCGGAGGTGGAGGCATATAGGAGGTATGGATTTTTATTGTCAATATCTATTGCATATTGCACGTACATACATATATGCATGAATATACGGTTTTCATATTTTGTGTCTTATGTGTGTTGTTAGTTTTCATTTGGAAGCCTTAAAAGCCGATAAAAGAAACAGAGGAAAAAGGGAAAAATGGATTCAAGACGAGCACAACCACACATTTATGTATTGGTTGCGTGATAAGGTATAGCTAATTTAAAATACATCTTTTAATTGTTTGGTGAATGTCCAAATTGGACACACTTAACTTATTTATTAATGCTCCTCAATATTATAATTACTTCCAAATTCTTTGCAATAATAGGTTGACGCCGAGCGATGTAAGCAGAATTGTAATGTGGATGACACATTGAGGTGGCTTGCACAGGGTCCACAATGGGTTGTAACGAAGCATAAAGGGTATGTCATTACCCTTTATCAGGTACAGCCAATACTGAAATATTGGTGACGCCAGCGTCACCTTTAGTGACTTTTTTTTTTTTTTTTTTTACTCTTAAGTAATTTGTACTCTTCATATAAGGTATATAATCTTAACACTTAAAATGTATACTAAAGGAAATGCATTATGTTGTCATATATAACATATCCATTATACAATTCGTCACAAAATTTTTATTAACTATGCAAACAAAGTATAGATATTGCATACAAATTCTTTAAAGCTATTACATATATATGTCAATTTACATGCATGCATAATTGACATAATTGTTGTACGTGTTCAGTATGCACTATACATATATATTTATGTTTATATGATGATACCATATATGATTGATTTTACATTAATTTTTGAACAATAATGTGAACTACTTATAAACATTGCATAAAAAAAAAAAAAAAAAAAACATAAATTAGGGATATTGGCGACGCCAGCGTCGCCTATACTGTATTATTGGCGACGCTGGTGTCGCCAATACTGAATTATTGGTGACGCCAGCGTCGCCTTTAGTGACTTTTTTTTTTTTTTTAAATTCTCAAGTAATTTGTACTCTTCATCTACAATATATAATATTAACACTTAAAATGTATACGAAAGGAAATGCATTATGTTGTCATATATCAAATTATACAAAAAGCAAAAAAAAAAAAAAAAAAAAACAATTAGGGCTATTGGCGACGCCAGCGTCGCCTATACTGTGTTATTGGCGACGCTGGTGTCGCCAATACTGAATTATTGGTGACGCCAGCGTCGCCTTTAGTGACTTTTTTTTTTTTTTTTTAATTCTCAAGTAATTTGTACTCTTCATCTACAATATATAATATTAACACTTAAAATGTATACGAAAGGAAATGCATTATGTTGCCATATATCAAATTATAGAAAAAGAAAAAAAAAAAAAAAAATTAAAAAACCGATATTAGGGCTATTGGCGACGCCAGCGTCGCCTATACTGTATTAATGGCGATGCTGGTGTCGCCAATACTGAATTATTGGCGACGCCAGCGTCGCCTTCAGTGACTTTTTTTTTTTTTTTAACTCTTAAGTAATTTGTACTCTTCATATAAGGTATATAATCTTAACACTTAAAATGTATACTAAAGGAAATGCATTATGTTGTCATATATAACATATCCATTATACAATTCGTCACAAAATTTTTATTAACTATGCAAACAAAGTATAGATATTGTATACAAATTCTTTAAAGTTATTACATATATATGTCAATTTACATGCATGCATAATTGACATAATTGTTGTACGTGTTCAGTATGCACTATACATATATATTTACGTTTATATGATGATACCATATATGATTGATTTTACATTAATTTTTGAACAATAATGTGACTACTTATAAACATTGCATAAAAAAAAAGAAAAAAAAAACATAAATTAGGGATATTGGCGACGCCAGCGTCGCCTATACTGTATTATGGGCGACGCTGGAGTCTCCAATACTGAAATATTGGTGACGCCAGCGTCGCCTTTAGTGACTTTTTTTTTTTTTTTTTTAATTCTCAAGTAATTCGTACTCTTCATCTACTATATATAATCTTAACACTTAAAATGTATACGAAAGGAAATGCATTATCTTGTCATATATCAAATTATACAAAAAGCAAAAAAAAAAAAAAAATTAAAAAACCGATATTAGGGCTATTGGCGACGCCAGCGTCGCCTATACTGTATTAATGGCGACGCTGGTGTCGCCAATACTGAATTATTGGTGACGCCAGCGTCGCCTTTAGTGACTTTTTTTTTTTTTTTTAACTCTTAAGTAATTTGTACTCTTCATATAAGGTATATAATCTTAACACTTAAAATGTATACGAAAGGAAATGCATTATGTTGTCATATATCAAATTATACAAGAAGCAAAAAAAAAAAAAATTAAAAAAACCGATATTAGGGCTATTGGCGACGCCAGTGTCGCCTTTAGTGACTTTTTTTTTTTTTTTAACTCTTAAGTAATTTGTACTCTTCATATAAGGTATATAATCTTAACACTTAAAATGTATAGGTAAGGAAATGCATTATGTTGTCATATATAACATATCCATTATACAATTTGTCACAAAATTTTTATTAACTATGCAAACAAAGTATGGATATTGCATACAAATTCTTTAAAGCTATTACATATATATGTCAATATACATGCATGCATAATTGACATAATTGTTGTACGTGTTCAGTATGCACTATACATATATATTTATGTTTATATGATGATACCATATATGATTGATTTTACATTAATTTTTCAACAATAATGTGAACTACTTATAAAAAAAAAAAAAAAACCGAAATTAGGGCTATTGACGACGCCAGCGTCGCCTATACTGTGTTATGGGCAACGCTGGTGTCGCCAATACTGAATAATTGGGGACGCCAGCTTCACCTTTAGTGACTTTTTTTTTTTTTTTTTAACTCTTAAGTATTTTGTACTCTTCATATAAGGTATATAATCTTAACACTTAAAATGTATACGAAAGGAAATGCATTATGTTGTCATATATCAAATTATCCATTATACAATTTGTCACAAAATTTTTATTAACTATGCAAACAAAGTATAGATATTGCATACAAATTCTTTAAAGCTATTACATATATATGTCAATTTACATGCATGCATAATTGACATAATTGTTGTACGTGTTCAGTATGCACTATACATATATATTTATGTTTACATGATGATACCATATATGATTGATTTTACATTAATTTTTCAACAATAATGTGAACTACTTATAAAAAAAAAAAAAAAAAAAAAAACAAAAATTAGGGCTATTGGCGACGCCAGCGTCGCCTATACTGTGTTATTGGCGACGCTGGTGTCGCCAATACTGAATTATTGGTGACGCCAGCGTCGCCTTTAGTTACTTTTTTTTTTTTTTTTTAATTCTCAAGTAATTTGTACTCTTCATCAACAATATATAATATTAACACTTAAAATGTATACGAAAGGAAATGCATTATGTTGTCATATATCAAATTATCCATTATACAATTTGTCACAAAATTTTTATTAACTATGCAAACAAAGTATAGATATTGCATACAAATTCTTTAAAGCTATTACATATATATGTCAATTTACATGCATGCATAATTGACATAATTGTTGTACGTGTTCAGTATGCACTATACATATATATTTATGTTTACATGATGATACCATATATGATTGATTTTACATTAATTTTTCAACAATAATGTGAACTACTTATAAAAAAAAAAAAAAAAAAAAAAAAAAAAAAAAAAAAAAAAAAAAAACAGAAATTAGGGCTATTGGCGACGCCAGCGTCGCCTATACTGTGTTATTGGCGACGCTGGTGTCGCCAATACTGAATTATTGGTGACGCCAGCGTCGCCTTTAGTGACTTTTTTTTTTTTTTTTTACCTCTTAAGTAATTTCTACTCTTCATATAAGGTATATAATCTTAACACTTAAAATGTATACGAAAGGAAATGCATTACGTTGTCATATATAACATATCCATTATACAATTTGTCACAAAATTTTTATTACGTATGCAAACAAAGTATAGATATTGCATACAAATTCTTTAAAGCTATTACATATATATGTCAATTTTCATGCATGCATAATTGACATAATTGTTGTACGTGTTCAGTATGCACTATACATATATATTTATGTTTATATTATGATACCATATATGATTGATTTTACATTAATTTTTGAACAATAATGTGAACTACTTATAAACATTGCAACAAAAAGAAAAAAAAAAACATAAATTAGGGATATTGGCGACGCCAGCGTCGCCTATACTGTATTATTGGCGACGCTGGGATCGCCTTTAGTTACTTTTTCTTTTTTTTTTTTAATTCTCAAGTGATTTGTACTCTTCATCTACAATATATAATATTAACACTTAAAATGTATATGAAAGGAAATGCATTATGTTGTCATATATCAAATTATACAAAAGGCAAAAAAAAAAAAAATTAAAAACCGATATTAGGGCTATTGGCGACGCCAGCGTCGCCTATACTGTATTAATGGCGACGCTGGTGTCGCCAATACTGAATTATTGGTGACGCCAGCGTCGCCTTTAGTGATTTTTTTTTTTTTTTAAATTCTCAAGTAATTTGTACTCTTCATCTACAATATATAATATTAACACTTAAAATGTATACGAAAGGAAATGTATTATGTTGTCATATATCAAATTATACAAAAAGCAAAAAAAAAAAAAAATAAAAAACCGATATTAGGGCTATTGGCGACGCCAGCGTCGCCTATACTGTATTAATGGCAACGCCGGTGTCGCCAATACTGAATTATTGGTGACGCCAGCGTCGCCTTTAGTGACTTTTTTTTTTTTTTTAACTCTTAAGTAATTTGTACTCTTCATATAAGGTATATAATCTTAACACTTAAAATGTATACGAAAGGAAATGCATTATGTTGTCATGTATAACATATCCATTATACAATTTGTCACAAAATTTTTATTAACTATGCAAACAAAGTATAGATATTGCATACAAATTCTTTAAAGCTATTACATATATATGTCAATATACATGCATGCATAATTGACATAATTGTTGTACGTGTTTAGTATGCACTATACATATATATTTATGTTTATATGATGATACCATATATGATTGATTTTACATTAGTTTTTCAACAATAATGTGTACTACTTATAAACATTGCATAAAAAAAAGAAGAAAAAAAACATAAATTAGGGATATTGGCGACGCCAGCGTCGCCTATACTGTATTATTGGCGACGTTGGTGTCGCCAATACTGAATTATTGGTGACACCAGCGTCGCCTTTAGTGACTTTTTTTCTATTTTTTTTAACTCTTAAGTAATTTGTACTCTTCATATAAGGTATATAATCTTAACACTTAAAATGTATCCGAAAGGAAATGCATTATGTTGTCATATATCAAATTAT